>VZRF01006590.1:170554-192685 GCA_013396875.1 Vireo altiloquus
CCGCTCCGCCCCGCCACGTGCCGTGCGCGCCCCCGCACCGCGCTGCGTGCGTGACGTCAGCACGCCGCCCGCGGGGCCGCGCCCGCAGGACCGCCCCGCCCTCTCTCCACTGCCGACAGGGGGCGCCCGCGCGAGCGCGACAATCCCGCCCGGCCCCGGAGAGGAGGAGGAGGAAGAGGAGGAGGAGGAAGAGGCAGCAGTCGCCAAGCGCCGTCACTTTATTAACTCCCCGTTACAGCACCAACGACCGGAGGCACCCCGCCACTCTTGGCCCAGTAACCCCGCGGTGAGCCCTTCTCGGGACCGCGGTTCAGAGAGCACTTGCAGCAGGAGGTCCCAGCAGCCGGGATCACGCCCCTTCCCCAGCAGCTCCCTCCACACAAGGCACTTGGGCAGCACCGGCTCCCGGGGTGGCTCAGACATGGCCGCGGGTACCAGCCCACAGCCCTCTCCTTGTCACTCCCCTACTCTCACTTGTGTTGCCCTGAGAACCTACACGCAGGAGTTACTTCAAGCGGTAGCTTCCAGCCTCTGTAGCAGCAGCCAGCAGTGAAGAAGCTTCTGCAGAGACTGGCAGCTGCTCACAGAGCAGCAGGCTGTGAAGGAGCTAACAAAACCGTGAGCAGCATCTTCTGCAGCTGACCTCTCCCCAAAGACCCTTGTACCAGTCGGGACATGGAGGGGACCTACATCTCTCCCCACGCTGCCTTCCTACCAATAAGGAGCCTGGGTCTCTGAATGCCGCCAGGTCTGCAGGTGAGAAAGGACTAGAGCAGCAGCCCCAGAGGTGCCAAGATGCTCCCAGGCCCTGCTGGCACTCTTCATGGCATGGGAGGGAGGGCGGATCGTGCCCACATGGCAGATCTTGTAGTTCTTCCCATGGTTGTTGTCCCAGTGGATCTTTTTTCCGCACTGGAAAGAGATGCAGAACTCTGTGACCCTGTGCGAGATGGATGGCTTGGGCAGGGTAAGCTCAAAAGAGAAGATGTCTGTGTCAGCTGAGCCATACGTGCTGTGCATGTACTGGCAAGAGATGTCCCGGAAGCTCTTCCAGCTGTCGAAGGTGATACGGACCGTCACTTTCTTCTCGTATTCAATGTTCCTAACCTTCACTGTCCCTGAGAGAGCACAGTCCTGGATCAGACAGCTCTCCAGGCAGACAAAGTTGCTGCGCAGGCTGTTGCAGAAAGCCACATAATTCGCAGATGGCTGTGGGAAATCCAGGACATACCTGCACGCTTCTGGGCGTACGTCCCGCAGCTTGGGTCGGAAACAGGTAAGGTCTGACAGGGCATGCTGCAAATCACAGAGGTCCTCTTCAATCTTTGAGAAGAAGCGGACAGCCGTCAGTGAGAGCCCCTTCATATCAGCAAACACGACCCGCTTCTTCTTCTGGCCCTTGGAGCTCTTGGTATTGTCTCGCCTCTCTGGCTCAGGTTCTACGCTCAGCTTCTGGTTGAGACAGGATCGGAGGGGTTTGCGGCCTCGGTTGCCCCGCAGCTCCTCGTAGGAGTTCAGCAGCTTGCGGATGGGGGGCGAGTGGCTCAGGCAGAGCCGCACGGCCAGGTCCACGGGCATGGCTGGGGGGGCGACAGTCCGCCCGCTGCACACCTGGAAAAGCCTAGAGGCGAAGAGGGGGTCAGGCGGCGCGGCCCCAGCCGCCAGCCCCGGCGAGCCCCGCGCCCCACCCGCGCCCGGCCCCGCTCACTCGCCGCAGCTCATCGCGTCCGCTCCCGCCGCGGCGGCTCCTCGTCAATGGGGCCGTGGGAGCGGCCGCGCCCGGGACACCCCGCGCCAGCCAATCACAGCAGCCGCCGCGCTCCCGAGCGGCCAATGGGGCTCGGGTCTGCCCCCCCGTGCGGACAGCCCCGGTACCGGGCCCGGCTCGAGGAGAGCGCAGGGGCCAGCGCGGGGAACGGCACAGAAAGGGCTCCTGGTGCCAGAAAAACACGAGTGCTTTTGGAGGACCAATGTCTGTGGAACTAACATCACCGGGAGGTAGCTCTGGGAGAAAGAGGAGCGTGTTCCTCTCGCATCATCTTTCATGCGGGAGGCTTGAACTGGTTTTATACACCCCTTTTGAGGTGCTTGTGCAAAGGTAGCTGTTTCCAGGTTGTCTAAGAGAGAAAACCCCAGACCCTCGGCTCATCCTCTACCAACTCAATAGCTTCTTACCCTAGATGTGTGCACTGAGAAGGAAATTTGCTCACACCCAAGCACGCAAGAGACACTGTGGTGTCCCTGACATCTATATTCAAAATCATCCTCACTGTTCGGCTCACATGTGACTCCTTGACAGTAAAGACTGTCACTTAAAGCAGATCACCCCTGCCTTGTACTCCTTGCTAATCTCCCCAGAGCTGTCTAGCCATTTATGTTAAGCAGCCCTGATTGTTCCTGCTGACAGCACAGATTTTCATCAGCTCATGACACAGCTGACTGACCTATCAGTATTTCTACATGGCTCTCCATCACCACCATGTCTGAATGTCTGCAGCACAAGGCAAGACACCTCTCACAGGATGGCCAAAATGAGCTTGTACTCAGTGCCCAGCTGGCAAAAACATGATGCAAAAACATCCTTTCAGTAGATTGTTTTCATGCTGACAGTGCAACCCCCCCTTCTCCAGCGACCTGGGGTAGCCAACACAGACATGAGTATTCCTAGCACTGAAAGCAGTCGTCCCACCTTTCTCTGGCCCCCAGGAGAGCAGTTCTGGCTCAGGCACGGAACTGCTCACCATCAGTGCCCTCCCTGCAATCTCTTTCACCATCCACCTACTTTGCGTTCAGAGCTAATCCCTAAGTAAACCCAAGCTATTTCCACCCGGGGGGAGAGCAGAGAACAAGGAATGTATTTCAACCCAAGTTTAACAGCAGAACCCATGGAAAAGCTACTCCTACTTTACCCATTCTCTCCCAGCAACACAGGTTAAGGCGGATGCACTGCTGTGCATCTTCATCTAAAACTACAAACCAAACCCTTTTTTTTTTCAATTAAGTTGCGGACACCTCCTTCCCCCAGCACAGACAGAACAGAGCTGCAGTGTCAGCAGTTCCACAGATGTCCTGGCATTTAGTCGTGGAAGGACACAAAAGCAGGCAGCATTTTCACGTGTGCCACAACTGACTCCCACTTGGAGCCTGACTGATCTCAGCCTACCAGCCATCTTCACTCTCCTGCCTAGCCTGTGAGGACACTGCCATGCACCAGCTGCCAAGCTCCAGAGAGGAGCTGCACCAAAGGCACTCTGGAAACCACCAGGTCAGTGAAAGTTCAGCTGCTAGGAGAGGACAGATGCCCCTCACACTGCTGCAGCCATGTGACATGCAGCAGTGTGTCAAGTACAAGCTGTCTGGACAAGTACTCAGTCAAAGTGAACAGGGCCAAGGAGAAAGCCTGCAGACGTGCCACCTACACATTCCTCAGGCAGATCCTGTGGAGCACGCTTCCACAGCAGCAGATTAACAAGGATTTTGTCTGGAAGCTTCAGTCACCTCTGTGAAGCTGTCTGGCTGTAAATACAGGCAGGGCACAATCCACAAGCCCTTCCTGGAGGGCTGTTCAGAGGAACACGCTACTGATTTTTAAGGATTAAACCCAGCCCCCTCTTAACATCTATACTTGAAAGAATCTTCTTTACCTAAATGGATTAATTAGGCAGACTATAAACCACACATGCAAAGGCACTCACACTGCAAGATGCCCTGTGTCACCCCCAGCCTTGTAGAGGAAGATGCTGCCCAGACACCTCTCACGCCACACAGGGAAGAGAGACCCTGCCCTGATGAACACAAGCTCCTATCTGCCCACACACTCAACAGGTTCCAAGCTGAAGTACCACAGAACACCCTAGCTTCTCCTCCAACTAGAAGAGGCCTGCATGGGGCAGCAGGGCCAGAGGAGCTTTTGCTTTGTGTGATCAGCAAAAATGAACCCCGTGTTCCCCTTCCCTCAGCAGTGGTTTGTGCAGAAGGGAGTCTGACAGTGTCTGCTCTCACAAACGCAACCTGAAGCTGTACCAGAACCCCTCGCCCTCTGCAGGGAGGGTCTCAGATGATGCACAGCAGAAACAGCTTTCTCCTGAGTCAGTGATCACAGCTGTTCCATTTCAGTAACGCTGTCTGCCACTGCTCTTTAACAAGGAATCCCAGCAGCTCCACACTGAAGCTTTCCAGACACTGCCCTGTGACACAGCCTGCCCTCGCTCAGGAATGTCAGAGCAAGGACTGTATGGCTGCATGCTGGACATGTCACAAGCAATCAGGAGCTTGATGAGCTGCAGGAGTAATGAATGCCTCGGCAGTACAACACTCAGCCCCAATGCCACTGTTCTCTGCCTGCCACGCCTGTGCAGACCTGGCCCTGGGAGGGGACTCAGCCCCAGAGAGGACCTGGCCCAGGCAGCCCCACAGGGAGCTCCTGCCAGCCCCAGTGTGGCAGGGCGGGCAGGGGAGATGGTGTGGTGGCTGCTCCTCCCACCAAGCACTTACCTCTCCCCTCAGATGAGCTGCACAGCCCCTGAGGCCACCAGAGGGGCCACGGTTCTGTAGCGGATCAGGTGCTGCGAGCCCTCCTCCAGGTTGATGGCATATTCCCTGCAGAGACAGGCAGGACGTGAGCTGCAGCCCGTGCCAGTCAGTGACACTCACTAATGCCTGTGCTGCACGGGGAGGTGCCCACCTACCTCTGCTCATCTGTCTCTGGCTCCACCAGGATGTTCTCCTGCCGCTCCAGCACCCTCAGAAACACAAAGGAGTCCAGGTTGGGCTTTGGAACTGCAGACAACAGATTCAGAGCACAAACTCAGCCCTCACTCATGTTCCTCTGCAGAACACCGAGGGGTCTGAGAGGCAGCAAACTTAGAGCCAGCAAAGGGAACATCAGACACTTCTAACTAGATGCATGTGCCCAGCCTCAGTGTAAGACAGGACTTGACAGCAGGGGCCAGCATGATCCCCCGGCAGCAGCACGGAGCCACGTTACAACATTAACATCACATCACCTTTGCTTCAACTGAGCAGCAGGTGGAAAACTAGCCCCCTTACATGTGGGGCTCCCTGGAGCTTTCCCCACACTTCCCTCTGCTTCTACAATTTTCAGATCACCCTGAAGTCTGGATGGACTCACTTGACTTCAGGAGAGACACTTTCTGCAGGTTAGGTGGCATGTGTTTTAGGACCACATTTTTCAGGTAAGCCTCTGTGTTTGCCATGTACCTGAAACAAACCATTGAAGTGTTGACTTGGTTAATCAAATACAAATCTGCAGGGAGAGTATTGACTCAAAACAAAAGTAAGTGACAGCTCCTCATCCCAGGGACACAGCCAAAGACAGGCCCTTGGCCTACCCTGGTAACTGACTCAGTCACCAGTTATTCTGCTTTAGTTCCTTTCTTGCCCATAAGGAAACCTCCTGATAAAACACACCGATTCTTACTCCAAACCCATCTAAGGCTCACAGTCTCAAGAACTTCAGCAAAACACACAGTTAAGTTTCCATAATCTATAAAAGAGGAAGATACATCAAAAACCTACTCACTCTTTAGCAAAAGCAAACTCCTCTGGTGACAAAATGGAGGGGTCCCCTTCAGCTCGAGACTTCTCCTTCTCCAGAATGTGGGGAAAAAACTTCTCTATCTAATATTGGAACACAATCCAAAAAAATGATACAGATCTCTCCCATGAGTTCAGTGCTTAAATCCCCACCCTGCACTGGATTCCCTCCAAGCTGCAGAAGCAGCCACAGGCCTGCCCAAATCCCTGCTCCTCAACTAACTGTGACATCACCAACCATGTGTGCACATAGCAGGACTCAGGCAGAAGGGGACAGCATTCAGCTGTGCCATCCCAAGCTCAGATGAAGCAAACAGCACTCAGAGTGTCACGATCAACACTGCTGTGACCTTCCTTCGTTACAATATGAAAGAGCATCCAAGAAATTAATTTCTTTGAGTTACGCTTCTGAGAACAGAGGAAGAACATGCTTTAACTAAATGCCATGCTGAAGCAGGAAGCTTGTGTGGGTAAAAATCCCTCCTGAAATGACCCTTTTTCACCCTCTGGGCTGCACAGCAAGCATTACCTTCACCAGTCGACACCGCAAGTAGCTGCTGAGCACATAACGAATCCTTTCGATCTCCATGTGGTGAACACTGACTTTCAGGTCTCCTTTCTTTGCCCGTTTCAGGTTTGCTTCCTGCAAGAAAAAGCAAACAGAAATTAAATGGTTGAAATGTCAGACAACGATAAACAGAGAGGAAGACGGATTTTGTACATAGAACCCACAAAACCAGACTATGGCTGGTTTGACGACTCAAAGAATGCTGCTTCCTTGTACTTCAGCCCCTCTCCAAGGCAAGCTCAGAGAAGCATCTCGGGGAGCAGACAACCCCGGCACTCCCAAAGAGCCTCAGGCATCTATCTGCCACACCAGGCACCCAGGGCTGGCCTGTACCGCCACCCCCTCAGGAGAACCTACCATGTGGTCCAACTGCTCCACAACACATTCGATGATTTCGGGTTTACTCTCCAGCAGTTCTGGAGCAAATTTCTCATTGAGCCAGGCCTGAAAGAAGGCACGCTGTCAGTGAAAGCGAGGAGGACTTTGGCTACACACCCCCACCAGCGAGAGGGCAAAAACACGGCCGCGGCCGGGCTCCAGCGCGCCCAGCAACCCCCGCGTTCTCCGGCCCAAGCCTGTCCCTCTCGCCCACGGCACCTGCTCTAGGCTGTGGATCAGCTGTGCCGGGGTGAGCACCATCTCCTCGCTGTCGCCGTCCGAGTCCCCGCCGGCCGCGGCCGCCATCGCTCCCGCCCAGCGAGCAGCACCGGGGCCTGAGGGCGCGGCCGCTCCGCCAATCAGGGGGCGCGTTGAACAGCCAGCCTTTTCTGCCAATCAGATTGCAGATTGCATCTGCCGCTCTTTCGGCCAATCAGAAGGCGGATTGAAACGGCAACTTTTTCGGCCAATCACGATGCGGCTCCCGAGTGCAGCTTCTCCAGCCAATCAGGAAGCGGATTGAAGCTGGCCAATCAGAAGGCGGATAGAAAATGCAGCTTTTTTTTGGCCAGTCAGGAAGCGGCTTCAGCTTTATCGACCAATCAGGGAGAGGATACATGCTGCAACTCCTGGGCCAATCAGAAGGCGGATTGACGCTGCAGCGATTTCAGCCAATCAGAACTCAGCAGGTGTGTGCCCCCGCCCCCGGCACGAAGCGGCCCCGGTTGGGCCATGGCGGCCTCGCGCTCCGGAGCCGCCCGGTGCCCCGCCCGGTGCCCCGCCCGTGGCGCTGCCAGAACAGACCCGGACACAGTTTAAGAAAAGGTTTACTGATCCATCAGGTACTTCTGCCACTATCGCAACAGCTGTGAAAGGCGAACGCTGTTACAGTTTAGAAAAAAACAATTTTATACAATGAAAATATTAATTAAATCTCAAACCCCCACAGTGGCTGAGGAATGAGCCTGGAGTTCCACATCCAGTATTAGCACCTGCAGCACCACCAGCAAGCAATGGAGCCCCTCCACCCCCGCGAGGCCATCTCTTCTGAACTCCTGAGTTCCTTCTACAACTGGACTCTGACACTCGGTCCCTACACCAGGACACCTGGGCTTTGATAGGCTTGAAGGATGTAAGAGAAAGGATTCAGCCAGCTTGGATTGTAAGAACTTCACTCGTGCAGGTACTGCTGAGCAATGTCCATGTACGGGGACGCTAAGGAATGCACAGCCCAACTCCTCAGTGTGTGCCAGCAGACAGAATTAAGAAATCCATCTTACAGTATCTTACAGTTTGTCAAATCAACGTCTTCCTATAAATTATATATAAGAAATCCATAAAGAAAGAGTTTTACACTTCACATATTAATCAGAGTAGGGTGGGAATTGTTATTTTATTGGCTCAGCATCCACTTTGCTGTGCTCACTGTTTCAGGACTGAAGAGGCTCCTCCTGGTAAGTGCCGACAGGGCCAACAACAGCACAGATACAGGGGCAGAAAAACCACCAGGGCTAAAGTCTGGCTACACTCCCCTTGTAGGGAAAACCAAGACATTAACACACGGAACACTTTGCCTTTTGGTTTTCCACCAGGATCAGCACAAGAGATGTTGCCTTGAGTCACTCCTCGCTGGGAAGAGGCACTGTCTATCTGCACCCTAATCCTGACCCGGAGGGAAATTCCCAGCTTTGAGCTGGAGCTTTCCAAAGCCCAGCTGACATACAGAAGGGTTTAAGAACCAGAGAGGAACAGCACTGCACTTACAGGACTAAAACTAAACCTCTCTTGGGCTGAGGGCCCCATTTCTTTCAGGAGAGAACATAGCTTTACCACTTCTGCGTTTTCTTGAGAAAAAAAAACCCCAAACCAAACCAAAACTAGAAAGTGATCCTGTTGCTTCCAAATCTACTGCAAAGTGGATGCTGACCAGCTAGGTCACCCTCGGGGAGCAGTTTGAGGAAGTTAGTCCTTGTAGTAGATGGCACTGTGGATCTGGCAGCAGAGAAAGGAATGATGCTCTAAAGTAGGAGGTAGGGGAGCCTTGGTTCAGCAAGTCCACCGGTGAGCTATCATCTAGAAAAGAAGTTTCTTATGATTAGAAACTCTTCCTAAATCAAACCAAAAGCCCCCTAGACAAACCTTTCTACAGCTGCAGGAAGAGTGTGGCAGGAGGAGCAAGTTACCATGTATTAGGGTGAGCAGCATGAGCAGAACTCAGAACTCTTGATTTCATTTTTCTGACAGAAAATAAAGACCTTTATTGTTTGTTTCTTTTTGTGTAACAGGCATAAATCTGTATACACTGCCAAGAATCCAGACTTAGCACTCCCATCCCAGGGCCTGCAGAGCACCCAGCACAAGGGAGCAGGTCCCAGTGTGAGCTTTCCAAAAGCAAAGTCAGTCACAGCATCAAATTCTGATGGTCTGTATTGGATATATTGGATAAAATTCGCATGAGCCTGTATTCTGGCCTTTCCCTTCTAAGTCCTCTGAACACTCTTCACTTTGTGTCTTGCCTCACGGCACCAAGAAAACTGAGAGCCTCTCAGCAGAGCTTTCCCAGGCTGCTGGCCTCTCGTACCCGAAAACATCACCAGTAAAGACACCAGCGTGGTAACTACAACAGCAGCCAACAAAAAACTGCAACAAAAAGGCTCCGTGTGCTAGAATACACCCAGGGACAGAGACCATTTTTTACCAACCTGAGAAGAATTTAGGACATAATATAGAACAAGTTAGCATATTTACACAATCAAGACCCAAATTTCTCCAAGGTACTATTCAGCAACATCATGCCCAGTACTGATATTTTCACTCCCAAGAAGAGCTGGTCCACACAGGATTTATGTGAATAGTCTTTGATTACCTACAAGGGTGGGATAAACTGTCTCAGCATGGCAGCACCCACCCCTCTGAGCACAGAAAGATGTTGAGACTGATCTGAGATAAGGGGAACATGTACCTGAGACTCCACAGTTCTATCTTCCACTGGTCAAACCTCTGTCTTCATAAATGGTAATTTCAATCTGCACAGAAAAGCTGTCAGGGAAATACACTATAAAGAGACTATGAGAACATAACCAGAAAAAGGCAGAAAACATTAAGGTGATGGGACTTTTGATATCTTAGCTGTTTTAAGGCAGGTCTCAGAGCTCCAAAGCAAAGGGAACAGTCCATGTGAGGTGCCTCATCAGGTAAGAGCACTGGCTCCCACTCCAAGGCCTGCACAGGAACTCGGTGCTGTGTACAGAGGGTTTGAGCCTTGAACTTCTTCTGCTAAATTTTGGGGAAGGCTGTGCACCAAGCAAAAAAGTTAACTCTGCTAATAAGTCACTTACCAAAGTGAAAATGCTTTTACTCAAGCTGAATGTTGTTTGTTTTCTTCCAGGAGGTGTACGCACAAAGGAAAACACTCAGAGAAAAAGGGAGTCATGTAGGTGACAGCTCTGAGCTATTTGGACAACGACACAGAAAACCCAGCTGTGAGGAATCAGCCTTATCATGCATTCAATTGGCATTGGGTTCTGAGTTGCTGTGGTTCCAATATTTTCAAAGAAAGATATATTATTCATTGTACTCCACTGTTTGCTAAGAGAGGTCTTTACAACTTCAGGCAATAACTACATGAAATGCCTGCAGTGTGGCTCAAGAGCTGAAGAAAAAGGGTTGAAATAAGCCACACTGGAAGCAAGAGCCAAGTGCTGGGCTTGCAGTGATGTTGTATGCCAAAATCTCCACCAGAACCTGAGCTGAGGGCTGCAAATTAAGTAACGGCAAGCTCTTGTTCTCACAATATCAATTTTTGTCCTACCAACATGGTCACTTCTTTCCCCAGTCAGAAAAACAACATTTCTGAAGGTCACTGGAATAGAGGAAGGATCTTGAGTGCTCTTTCCATACAGTCACAAATGTGGGGTTCCACATTTTCATGGGCTTTCCATGTGCCAAATCTTGATGTACTAAAACCTGACTGGAGACCAGGACACAGCAAAGAGCAACAAGACTAATCACAGATTCTACATCACAGATCAAGCATGAGCAGAGGTGTCTAGCTGAGACAAACAAGGAGCACAAGGCAGGAGACAATGTCAGAAGCCACAGAAGGATACAACTCTTAATCCTCTTTCAATGGGGTCTGTCAGCAGAAGGCCCTGAGGAGCATAGATCTTCTCATTCTGTTCCTGAATGAACTTAGCGATTTTCTTTAGAACCTGGTAACGAAACAGCAAAGGAGTCTCAAGGTTTCCTCTCCAGTGATATCACAGATATGGCAATGTGAGAACTAACACAGAAGTGGCCTGGTGGCTCCACAGTGCAGGCACTTCTCACAGGATTCAGGGTGACCCCCATGGGACCCAAACTGACCTGTACCAACACATCTGAGGTTCGTCTGTAAAGAACCTGTACCACAATGCTGCAAGTCACAGAAAACCCACCAAGAGCCAAGTACTTGCCTGCAGGCTGAAGGGGAAACAAACACATACCTTTTCATAGTGCGTCTCCATGCACAGGAAGATGGTGTAGGCAGTCAGGCAGGCGAGACAACCCTCAAGGTAAGACTGGCCCCCAAGTTTTTCAGCTTCTGCATAGAGGTTGTTCAGTGTCCGGACTGTCTCCTCAAACTGCTGCCTGTCAATCTGCAAGAAAAGCAAGTGAGGCTGTCAGCTGCACCCACACTTCAGAACTCAGCAATACCCCTGGACATCCATCTCCACTCATGGATCACCTGCACTGTGCTCAGAGCCTAACACACACAGAGTTACAGACCTGCAGCTCTTTGTTAGACACCTGTCCCTGTGCTCAGGCTGAGTCTGAATTCAAACATGATGTGGACACAAACCCATTCAGAGCAACACAGCTAAGCAAATGTGCAATTCATCTGTGAAAAAACCAGAATTCCTGCACAGGGATGCACTGGGTTAAAATGAACAGTGGAGAATGGATGGACACTCCGTACCCACAGTGCCTCGCTGCTGCTGCAGTGCTGACCAAACACACCCTCAACAAAACACAACAAAGGAACACGGAAGAGAAAAAAGGGGAGTGAGGGAAAGAAAACGGAGGAGGAAGGCATGTTTGTTTGACTGTCAGCTGAAGATATCACGTCTGAGAGCACTGAGCAAAACGAAAGTACTTGAGCCAGCATTTATGAGGCCTCTGAGGGGGTTCAGCAGGACGGGCAGGATTCCAAGGGAGAGGACAATGATAACAGCTGGGAGCACGGAGACGACTCTGTTCTCACAGACACAACGAGTACATTCTGCTCTACTGCTGCCTTACCCAGGGCTGAGCACAGTCCGGGACGGGGACACGGGGAGGAACACCGGGGAGGAACCACGTCCCTCCCGCACCTGAGCGGCCTCGGCCAGAGACTGGTGCAGGAGATGCCACCCCGCCCTCGGGGAACCCGCGGAACTGGCTCCGAGCCGGGCAGGGTACCTGCCAACGCCACCTGAGCTCCGGCCCGTAAGGCCCGGGCCTGGTCCTGCCCGGCCTGCAGGCTCCGTGAGCCGCTCTCGCCGCGAGCCCCGGGCCGGCCCCGGCCCGCCCCGCCTCACCCTGTTCTCCAGCTCGGCCGGGAACTTGCTCTGGAACTGGCAGCGCGTCCCACCGCTGTAGTCGCGCTGGATGAACACCTTGCCCGACACCGGCGCCTGTTGCGGCCTCATCGCGCCGCCGCCCCCGTCCCGTCCGCTCCGGGCCCTCCGCTCCGCCGGGCACCCCGCGCGCTCCGCGCACTTACGGCTGTCGCAAAACCGCCGGGGCGACTCCGGGCTGGGTAAGGGCGGAAGTGCCGCCAGGCGCCACGAGGCGCGGCAGTGCGCAGGCGCAGCCCCAGCGGCCGCTGAACGGCAGAAGCTGCACATGCGCAAGAGTGCCGATTACCGCTCCCGTTCCCATCACAGCCCACGTGACACACACCGGGACAGGGACCGGGACCGGCCGAGAGCAGGAGTGGCACCTGGCGCTGGCCCCGCCGATCAGTTTCGTGGTGTTTTCTATCGGTGGTGGGAGGAAGAACGCACAGCTCGGGATGGATATTGTATAGGAGCCGGTGGGAACGGACCGGCGCTGCCGCAGCTCTGTCGTGCCGAGCACGCGGGATCCGCTGGTGGCCCGTTCACCTTCGCCCGGCAGTTCCAAGCGTCAGCAGGGGCACAGGTCACCCCGGTTAAGTAAAACCTGGAAACTGCCGTGGCGCAGCTCGGGCAGGCAGCAGAGAGCTGAGGGAGAGTCTCACAGCAGGACTGTGTGTCCCGGGTCCGCCGTGCGGGGCGGGAGAGAGGTGGCTCCGCTGCTGTCCCTGTGCTCTGCTGTCCCCGTGCCCTACTGCTGTCCCTGTGCCCACTGCTGTCCCTGTGCCCCGCTGCTGTCCCTGTGCCCACTGCTGTCCCCGTGCCCTACTGCTGTCCCCGTGCCCCGCTGCTGTCCCCGTGCCCCGCGGTCCCCGTCCTGCTCCGTGCCGGCTGGGCAGTCTCTCATCTTCGGGATCCCATCCTTCAGGAGGGGCATTTGGGGTTCTTGGTCCCACTCTGCTCCTGCTGAGACCCACGGGCAAATCCAAGGAGTTCAACAGCCACCAACGCCTCGCTGTTCGTGGGCTCGGAGTTTTCCAGGCTGACCAAGTGCAGACAGTGGTGGCTCATGGAGGAGAGAGATGTACTTTGAAACAAAGAGACTTTCAGGCCACCTAATGCAGTATAGATGCAAGAGGACAAATCAAATTTACAGGCATGGCTTAGATTGGAGATATACTTGCAAAGCCAATTTGTTTCATTTTATGGTCTTGAAAGATTCTAAGTCAGAGGTCCCAGTATGGTTTGAATTAGGTTGGGACAGGGGTATTCTGGAAAGCCAGATCTGGAGAATTTTTCATTCAGGGCATTTGTAATTGAGTAGAGGCCATCCAGCATTTTTGTAATGCTCTCAAATAAAATATTCCATGTCTGCCTAAAACACAAGCTTCCACATGACAAAATTATGAATACTTGAAAATGGAGATATCTATCTTGTATTAAATATTCAGGAATAAGATTTCATATGTGTATCAACAAAGAAAGTGAGAATTTCAAAGGGTGCTTCTTTCAAATGAAAAAAACCAAAAAAAGCAGAAGGAAGCGCTAAGTAAATGAGTAATAAGTAAAAAAATGAAGTTTTTCTTTTTCTCTACCAGTTTGTGCTATCAACAAGATTATCAGTTTTATTGTCTGAACAGGAGCATGACTGCAGGGCTTGGAACAGGCAGGTCCTGGTAGCTGAGGTGACCCCACTGGGATGTTCCCAGACCCTGCCGTGCACGGGGCTGCCCACACACCCCAGCTTTGTGCTGACCAGATGTGCCAACCGGGCAACCAGAATTCCTCCTGGGCTGACAGGAGTCCTGACACCCTTCCTCCAACACGAGGAGCCACCGAGACTCCCAAGGCTCTGCAATGCATTTTGTGCCCTGCCAGCCAAAATCAGCATGAAGACCTTGGCAGCATCGAGTTAGTTAATGGTTGGACTCAGTGATCCTAGAGGTCTTTTCCAACCTTAGTGATTGTGTGATTCTAAGACTGTTTCGGCAGAGGGATAAGCCCCTGGCTCCCACTGCTGAGCTCAGCTGCCAGAAAAGTTCCCCGGGAAGTAGCACAATCTTTGTTTGGTCATTAAAGCAGAAAAAGAGAGAGGGAATCTTAGGAAATGCTTGAAACGATTAGGTGATCTTAACTCTAAGGAGCTAAACAAATGCAAAGCAATTCCCCCCTCAGCCCCTCGTGCTGCTGTAGAATGTAATCTCATTTCTAAACACACAATTACAGAAAATAAAAAGAAAAGAAAAGAATAATTAATTTCTGCTTCCTCATGCAAATCCTCTGACCAATCATTTAGGGATCAGGGGCAATTCAGCTTCTTGTGCAAATTCCAAACTGAAGGCCTGAAAAAAACAAGTGAATGGATTTACTTTTCTAAGAACCAGAATTAACAAAGGTTCCATTTTCCATGGTTATGTGCCTGGCCAGACAGCCCTTGCTGACAAGCTCTCAAAAAACATGTGTTGGCCTGTTGAAAAGGCCCCAGTGTTGACTGACAGACAATTGAAGTGACAAATTGTTTCATTGTACTTGGCAGGGAGAGCGCTGTATTAGATAATTACGGCGAGGAGGGAAGCGACAGGTCACAGGTCAGAAGACACGTCTGACCCTGTTTTCTGAAAGCCCTGAAAGGAGCCCATGCCCGGGAGAGCAGCGTGATGCTGCAGGCAGCTTCTCCTTCCGCTGTGGTGATTAAGAGCTAACGAAGATGGAGTGGGGATGAGCTCGCCCCAGTCCTGGCTCTGGGAAGGGGGTGTGAGGCTCCCCAGCAGCATCCACCACCCCTCACTGCCTCCAGCTGGGCCCGGAGCATCGCTGGCTGCCTTCAGCAGAACGCTGGGACACTACCACCCCTGTGAGCACCTCGGCAGGACCATGTTCTGAACTGGCAGGGAAAAGCACCGTGTCCAGCCCTGAGTCCTGTCCCAGGCACTCGGGCACAGACGCCTTCCTTTGCCAGCCTGCAAACACCAGCAGGGCCAACCCCTCCCCGCTGGGGCCTGTTTTCTTTGCTGGCTACAACAGAGTACAACTAATAGTTATTGAAGCTTCTCTCCTGCCATAGAAATAAAATATGGCATGGAATCACAGCACAGCTACTCCATTGAGAGCAATGCTACACTGAGTAATACCAATAATTCAAAACAGATGAGCCGAAGGCTTGAGCACTATGGGCTCAGTATCCCAGTCTGCCCTGACCCCTGGAATTCACTGAAAGTTACCTTGAGACTCGCCAGAACTCTTTTGTGACTTCTGTGAGGGTTATTTATTGCAAAGTCATAAATATTTGCTATGGATTTTCTCCATCAATCTACAAAATGAATTAGGTTAGAAAAAATGTATGTACTCAGATTCTGGGCATGTGTTTCCCAGGCAGGGGAGAAGGCGTTGGATCTCCATTGTGCAGAGGACAGGCTGCTGCAGAGCTTTGGGCTCTGCTGCCTGCGCTAATTAATTCCCTTCCATAAACAGTTTAAAATGCACAGTACAGTTGAGAAAGGGGGAAGGGAAGGAAGAGATTCTTCTTTAAATCTGTTTTAAAATCTTTCATAAAATTATTTATGGTGTAAGGAAAATTCTTTTCCCCTCTCCTCCCTCCCAGATCCCCTGCCAATCCATTAAAACCCTGAAATTCAGAGGCAACATGTTGTGCCCTGGGTAATCAGCCGTAAGTCAACAGCTCGCAGTCTACCTCAGAAGCCAGTGCTAGCACCAGCTGGATATGGGGATGGAAGGAGAGTGCTCCTCTCTTTCCATCCCAAGGCAAAGCTGCCTTGGGGCAAAGCCACTCCATTTTCCCACTGTTGAAAAGAGGAGGGAGAGCAGGACTGGCCTTGCTTTGCAGGCATTTCTCTTAACAAGTTTTTATTCAGGAAAGTGCTTAAGCAAGACCTTAACTTTGAGGATACTACAGTAGGATTTGAGCACAGGTGGATGCTGTACCTGGTGGCGAGGGGGTGACAATGAGAAGTGGGGCAAGTTCATCCCCCAGAATGTGGTCAGGCACTGAACAGGCTCCCCAGAGCAGTGGTCACGTTCCCCAAGCCTCCCAGAGCTCGAGAAGTGTTTGGACAAGGCTGTCAGGCACAGGGTGTGATTCTCAAGCACATGGGCAGGGCCAGGAGCTGGACTTCTGTGATCTTTGTGGATCCCTTCTTTGTGGAACCCTCCAGGATCCTGCACCTTTTCAACCACTGCCAAGTGACTGCATGGGACCTGGCAGCCTGTGTGTCCCCATGTCAATTCACACACAGACAGTGAGTCCTGCATTCCCATGGCTGGTCGTCCTGCCACCCAAAGCTCCTGAAAAGGTTTGCATGAATGAGCTGATCTAGCTTTCTTTCTGCTCCCATGGTTTGCCCTTTACCCTTTGGCCTTTGCCCAGCTCTGTGCCTGCAAGAGCGAGGGTCTGGCCACAGATGACTGCACAGCTGGCCAGATGCTAATTGTGCATGGCACAATGAGCCGTGGTGGGGGCCCCACTGCTCCTCAGCCACAGCCAACTGCCATGCTTGGTAAAACACCAAACCCAGCATTTTTCTCCTGCTGCAGGGAAGGCTCCAGTGCATTCCAGTGTGTGGGCTGTGTGCAATGCTTCCTGGTGCCAGAGAAAAGGGATGCTGTTTCCTGTGTACTTGGGAACAGCACCCTGTTTCCATCCTGCTTTTCTTCCACTGTACTTGTGCAGCAAACCCAAGTCCTGCCAGCCCTGGCTTTCCCTCCTTGGAGAGAGCCCTTGGTGCTGGAGGAGACCCAGCCTGCAGCCAGCCAGGGCTCTGGCCAGTGCTGAGGAGATGTGTGTGGCCCAAGCCACCCAGCTTGTGGCCCACTGGAAGGCAGATGACAGGTTGGCAAAGGCCCCTGATTTCCTTCTCTTCTCTCATGAGTATCCCAGGAAGGAACAGCTGCTTCTCTTGTTCGCTGCGTACCCACCTGGGACTCTGCCCTGGGCAGGTGATTGGTCTGGCCAGGTTCAAAAGCAATGTGACCAAGAGCACTAAGGGATTTGAATACATGCTAGCAAGAATGCTAGCAAGGATGCCTTTCACTGGGTAAGGTCAGAACCAGCTGACCTTCATGCGGAGGATCTGCATGGGGCTTTTTGTGTGAGTATGTGTCCAACAGCATCTAGATGTCAGTGACAACCCAGGCTACGTGTGCAGGTGTGGGTACATGTTTCTGCCTGCTTGGGCACCACATGCACACCTGCCTGCAGCTGGCCACCCCCACTGGCCACAGGCTCGGGGCTGCGTACCAGAGTAGTAGGGAAAGTTGAGAGAGGGAGCATGACAGGAGGAGCTATTTGTTAATCAATGATTTACCAGATGTGTACACTGTACTAAAGACTTGTAAACATACTTTAATGGCCAGCTGTAAATCCAGGCAGTTCAGATGTGTCGTAGGAACAGCAGAGGAAGGGCTCTGAATCACTTTGTTATAGGCTCTGTCAGCTCTGCAATTATGCATGTAAATCAAAGAACCAATGTCCTCAGGTCAAAATTATTTGAGTGTCAGAAAAGGTTTTATGACCAGCAGCTTCTCCTTTGCTGGGTTCCCTGCAGTTCCTTGTCTTCCACAGACGGCATCTCCAGAACGTTGGGTTTCCGTCCCAGTGCCCCAAGTGCGTGGCTGTGTTTTCACTGACTATGCTGGAAGTCTCTTTTGTTAATCACTGAAGCACAGCGTCATTAGTGAGAAGTGCAGAGTGTACACAAAGAGGAACTTGCCAAATTACTAATAAGCAGAAACTCCATCCATCTTAATGAGACAGGGTTAAGAAAATAGCAACTTAGAATATATACAATGGAGCCTTTCCAATCTGCTTTTTTACTCCTGTTAGAAAGTAGTTCTGAACTCCGTCTCTGGCCCTGCTTGGAGATTATCACATGGTTTCCAAACCACAGGCATCTTATGTTCTTGCAAATCATTTAGCATGAGAATAAATGAGGATAAATAAATAAGTGGACAGATGGCTCAAAAATTTTTAGAGGGAAGAGGGGAGATAGGATTGCCGCAGAGCAAGAAGCATGAGGAGATGTTTCCTCATGGTGGGCTAGTCTCCTGCTCCCTTCCTTAGGAGTCCTCACAAAAGCAGCCAAGGTTCCCCATGTCCTCAGGCAGTATAAGGACTTGGGCATCTTGGGCCAAGACTCCCATCACGCCAGCCCAGCAGTGTGATTTATAGCTCCCCAGTGACTTGCAGCACTTCCCCAGGTTAGTCTGGCAACCCAGAAGGGGTTTGCACCCACACCAACGTGCCTGCACACCTGTGCTCCCCAGCCACATTTTTCTTTTGTTGGGTAAGGAATGACTTGCAGTGCCTTTCATGCATGCAGCTTGGCTGCTGCTGTTTTATTGAACGCCAGCACTTGCTGTATGTTATTCAGGCAAACTTTATATATGCCACAGACCCTCTCAGCAGTCTGCACCTGGTCCAGGGCAAAGCTGAGCCTTGTGGAGAAGAATGTGCTGTAATGCAGCAAGTTATTACAGGATAAATATTTATAAGCTCCTGTAAACATTTGCCAGCGGTTCCCTCCTGGGACTAGGGGCAGACGGTCAAGAGTTTCAGCAGTGCTGAAGGCATTAGCTCTTGTAGTCCTTTATACGTTAGCTAGTAAACCCGTTGTTGATCGTGTATAGTTATAGCATTTATTGGTGCTAATTTCACACAAACAGGAGACATTGGCTGGAATTGTTGCATGCCTTGATCTTGGCCATGCTGCTGGCCAGCTTTTGGTGAAGGTGTCTCCTGCAGCCCTGGGGCACTGGGCACCTGGCTGAGGCATCAGAGTGGGTCTCCACAGCTGCAAAACCTCCCTGTGCAGATTCCCTTATCATGGGACAAGGGAGTGTTCCTGGATGCATCAGTGTTACTGGAGTCTTGGAGTAATCTGCTGAGAAAACCAGAAAACAAACATGGCAAAACCAACATCCTCCTTGGGGACTGATCCTGGCAGGGGCTATCAGCACTCAGTGGGCTGAGGGGGGTCTAATCTAAAGGAAATGTTCCCTGGGGGTGTCCAGGAGCTATTCTGCTGCAGGAGTGGCATGCTGGGCTCTCCACGTAGGGATATGGCAGGTGGGCTGCCTTTGCTGGTGCATCCCATCTGCCCACCAGAGAGGGGACATGGGCACCAAGGGTCAGTGTGAGCCCTGGGACAGGGACCCATGGCCAGCTTGTTTCATCTCCCCCATCACTGCTGCCTCTGCTGGGGCTGAGATGGGGCTAATGCAGTGGTGGGAAACTGGAGAAGAAATGCCAGGGCAGGCAAGGCCGTGACTCCTCCATGCCCTCAAGCACAGGAGTAAAACAATGAGCCCTGGGCAACAGCGCCTGTTGCATGGGAGTATTTGGGGGCTCCACTTTGCTGCTCATGCACGAAAGCCAGTCATTTGGCAAAAATCAGCTCAGTTAGCAGGCTTTGTTCATAAAGAGCCAGGGCCTGAATGGAGTCAGGGCTAATATATTCTATTATCTCATGCCTGCCTGTTTCCCCAGGGCAGCATGCAGGGAAAGGCGCATTCCAGCACCAGGTGGCCAGGGCAGAGTGTGACCAGTGTGGGCAAGGAGGATGGGACAGGTGGGAGAACACTGCTGCCAGCAGCACGGGGACATGTCAGCGGCCACCCGCCCTGTCACCACCGAGCACCCGCAGGTGAACATGGAGCAGAGTGGATGCCGAGCTGCAGATGAGGGCAGAGCGCCTGGTCCTGCAGGCTGCCGGGATGAACAATGGAGCCAGGAATAGGCACAGTTAATTGGACTGGGCTTTTCACAGGGCAGGAGAGGTCTCGGGACAGCCAGAATGATGTGTGGTGCAAAGCGTCTCTTTATTCAATTAGAAAATGTTCGCCCTTGTGGGAAAGGCAGCAATAAATGGCTACGACATTAGAGACAAGTCAGAGATTTAAGAAGCAGTGGGCTACATAATTGTGAAGGGAAATGGCTGTGCAGGCTTCACTCAGAAAAGTTCATGCCCAGTCTGGAAAAGGTTTGTTGGAAGAGCAGCCCTCCTTGGGCAGCTGCTTTCTAAGAGGTCTTATATAATGTATTAAGCAATTTAGTGGCCTAGACCAGAGTTGTTGGCATTTTCATTCGGCTTGGATTTTTTCCTCTTTCTCCCTAGTTTCTTATTTTTTTTTTTTTTAAATGGTTTGCCAGCAATTGTATTTGCTGATCAATTGTATTTCAGTTTACAATTTACTCTTAGATCCCCATTCAGGCGCTGTTGTCATGAATGTGGATATCAGCCACAGAGGAGAGAAGGGAGCCAGCAAAGAGGGCCAAGTTGAGGAAGTGTCCAGGTCATGCATGTGGTCAGATTTAGCAGCCAGGGCATGCTGAACTGTAGCTTTTCTGCTTGGATCAAGAGCTGTGAACTGTGGCAGGCTCAGCAGCTACTGTTCAGTGTGTCAGGGCTGCAGCAAAATCCACTAATCAGTGTGGGATGCTCCAGGGCACACATCCCTGGAGAGACCATGATAGGACATTTACCTGCTGCCATGTGGTATTTGCTGACCTGCAGATAACTGGAACCCTCACTGTAGTTTTATTGCGGTGCTGCTGCTGTTGCCTTTGGAGAGCTCTCCAAATTTTGAACAAGAGTTTCCCAAGTCCCCATCTTGCCTGCCTGCCTATGTGGGTATTCCTGTTGCATGCCTCAGCCTGGAACAGAAGGATCCTAGCACTGCCAAAGTCAAACACACCCACTGCTGCTCTGCAAATAGAGAGGCTCAGAGACTTTCCGGTGATCTTGCCATGGAAAATGGAGAGGCACTGGCACAGTTTAGTTCCCAACCAGACTTGTGCCCATGGATGTAACACCTGGGTGCAAACAAAGGTGCTTGAATAAATCTTGTTTGAGCAGATCAGTGCCCTGTTCCACATTACCTCTTTCCTGGGACACAGCACTATTTTCTAAATTCTCAAAATGAGATGTTTCAGTGTTTCTAAACTAGTTTTGGTAAAAGCAAATTCTATACTGTCAGAATTTTTCAAGGAATGAGAAGTCCATTTTGCAGCTGTTTCTTGGTAGAGTGATCAGTGCTTTGCCACCATTTCCTGAGCCCGAGTAGCAGGAGAGGGCTTGCTCCATCCAACTGCCTCTTTCATTCCGCGGGTCCCTTGTTTACTGCTAAATTCTTCACTTCATTAGTGGTGCTAACTGGCTGCTCTCTTCTGCTGGCCCTCAGGTGAAAGTAGCTCTTTCAGGCTTCCAGGCTGCAGAGCTTCTTCCATTTACCTCTCAATGAGGTGTAGATCCTGTTTCAAATAGTTCGAGTTGTTTGAGCCAAAGGCAGCAGCAGGAAGGGGAGCTTTGGAGGATTCCAGAGGAGGGAGCTCAGGAGAGCTCAGGGACAAGGACCTGGGGGCACACAGGGAAGAGCTGCTCAATGGCCAGAGCTGGGGCACAAGGGCTGAGCTTGGCTCGCACCAAGGGGCACCATGCTCTACCCCCTGGGCAGCCTCACAGCCCCTGGCCTTGGAGCGCAGCGAGACTCGGCAAGCCCTGAGGAGCACAGCGAGGGGAGGGAGGCGAGCTGCGGCTCCGGGGGAATGCAGCTTCTGCTCCTCCGGCTCATCTGGAGCCGGGTACCCAGATGCGACACCACTTTACAGAACAGACCCCCTTTTCTCTCTCCTGTTATTTTTTTGTTGTTGTTTTTTGGGTTTGATTGTTGGGGTTTTTTTTGTTGTTTGTTTGGCTTGGTTTTGTTGTTGTTTTTTTTCTTTTTTTTTCCTTTTCTTTCCAATACCATAGTTTCTATTAGAATTTGACTACTGGGAAATGAGTTCTGCACGGTCCAGTCGAGATTCACAGAAATATCTGCAACCTTGGAACAGCCGCTCCGGAGCGCCAGGACCTCCCAGAGCCGCTCCGGCTTCAGAGACCGGGCTCCGGGGGGTTCGGGCCGCGCACCGGCCCTCCGGGGATGCAGCCGAGCGGTGCCACGAGGCGAGCTCATGCGCCTCGGCCCGGGGGAGTCTCTCGGTGCACCCGAGCTCCCGCGGGCCGCGCTCCGCCCGCCCGGGCCCCGGGGCCGCTCCCG
>VZRF01006591.1:12669-27324 GCA_013396875.1 Vireo altiloquus
CACATATTGGGCCTCATTTATATTTTTAGAACATCACAGCTATAACAACAGCATTATTGTGCCTTCAAAAAGAGTTCTGTGAGTACCCACACTCAATCTTGGGAGGCAGAAGGAGCTGCCAGTGTTATTAATCATGTCTGACTTTCCAAAAGCAAGAGGCTTTAAATTCCATTAAGTGTTCAATGCCAGAGAAGTCTTCATTGGATGCTACAGGATTATTTGAAAGTGGTTTTAGGAACTGTAAAATCATCTTTAGTTATAGAATCCAATACAGGTCTTGCCAACTTCTTCCAAATCTGATGATGTCTTTCTGTGTAATACATGCTCTTATTGATCCTACCTGACCTGAAGGCATTTTACACTGCTAATGCCCCATGCTGCTCTCAAGTGCAGGTGGATAACCCTTTTCTGGAAATACAGATTATCTCTATCCTCTTCCTGTATCTAATTCCAGCAATGGTGGTCTCCTGGAAAGCCATACATTTTTTTTGGCCATCCCCTGGTAGTGAACATGTCCCTTTTCCCTTGATTCAAATGGGCCCCTGCCTGCAAAATGCACACAGAAATGGTAATATTCACGTGAACAGAAGCCCCATGCTCATCATCCAGTTATTTGTTTTTATGCTAACAATAACAGCTCTGCCTAGGAAGAATCACGTCAAAACGAATTCACTCTAAAAGCACATGAGCACAGCTTTAATAAATAAACAAACAAATCAATAATCAGTTTGTGAAGTTTACTGAAGAAATCCTCTGCCTTGCTGGGAATGCAAATAACAAATGAAAGAAAGAGAAAGAAAGAGAGAACGAAATAGCGACAGAAAGAAAGAATGAACGAACAAAAGAATGAAAGAAACGAAGAAGGAAAAAAAGAAAGAAAGAAAGAAAGAAAGAAAGAAAGAAAGAAAGAAAGAAAGAAAGATAAAGCAAGCAAGCAAGAAAGCCCCCCCAAAAAACCAGTCACCCTAAAATGCGCTAATACCTATTTAGGTTTTTGTTTTTATTTCTTGTCACTTCAGGTCTGTTTCACAGTTACCAGTCACAATGACGACACCACCTCTTCTTGTATTTTACAGCCACGAAACTATAATGACATGGGAGTTCTGACCAACATTTTCTCCAGAAATTTTGGGATTTGACCCTTCAATGTATTCTGTTATTTTGGTAAACTCCAAGTAGTTTTTATTCCAGTGCCAAACTCTCCCTTGGTGTTTCCTGACATTGTTGTTTGATTTTTACTGAGTTTATGCGTTAAGTGGCTTCCTGCTGACAGTGGTTTGCACTTTTTAAGTAACCTCTAATGTATTTGAGACAATTCTCTTGTTTCCCAAGAACAAATACCCTGAGTTTCCAAAACACAATGTGAGCATCAAGCTGATTGTTCAATCACATTGTTCAATATTTGGCATGAAGTGTTTGCCTCCAGCTGAGCATGCAGACCTTCAGCTGAGTCACAGCACATCTGCTGTCTAATAAAAATTTCACTTCTTAATATTCTTCTGATCTGGACTGGGTGCCAGGGAAACACTGGCAGTGAGCAGCAGCTCCAGTGGAGACAGAGCAGCCAAAATGCTGCTTCAGGACACAACTCTGTCTCTCTGTTTGCTTTAGGACTTAATTAAGAGGCAATTCTAGTTCATAAGACATTATACTACAAGGATGCTGATTTATTAGGCAGACATTCAGTAATATGATTGAGTGTTCTTGTACACAGCGGATTAACTATGAGTGTGTTGCGCCAGGGTGACTGAAAAATTGAAAGCTTATCTATTTCAGCCTTCTGCTGGAGTCCCTGGGTAAAACTTTTTCAGTGCGCTGTGCAGGTTCCTGAACTGCAGGATTGAATTTTTCTATGATACAATCCTTCACAACAGTACTCTAATTTTTTATACATGGTGGGTTTATTTCTTTTTCCTACTTCAGCTTTTAAGTAGTTTGAAATCTAATGAAGGTGACCAGAAATCATCTGTTTGCTACAGGATGTGTGAGAAGAAAAAAGAACAAGTCCCCAAATACAGCAGTCACTCAAAACTTCATTCTTTGTTAGAATCAGTTTCCATTGTGGGTGGAGCTGTATTTGCCCTCAGAAAGCACAAATTTTTTTCTTTCCTTGCCTGTTACATCTAGGCTCAGCTTATAGGTGTCTAAGCATGAAAAATCTCATAGGTTCAAGAGAAACTCCAGAAAGACTCTCATGCCTTGGTATTCTTCCTTCCTGAGCAGAGACATAAATAAGCATTTTCCCTGTTGTCAGGGAAGAGGGTTTGTAGCAGCTGGTGTGCAGGAGGTGCTTTCCCCAGCAGGCACTCCAGGCTCCAGCAGAAAGCGTCTTCAAACCAACCTCCCCAGCCTTTCATCTCATGCTTACTGCTTCAGTGACCACAGTCCAGCCAAGAGCAGCCTCTTGCAACTTCATCCAAACTCTGAGCCAGCCAAGATCTGGTGAGGAAAAAAATACTGAGTATATTTCACTCATGCGAGGACATACCCACACCAGACTGAGAAATGCAGGACACTGTTTCAGTACAGCGTCTGTATTCTTCTCTTTCCCTCCTACCTAACCAACTTCAGAGCTTTTCCCAGATGATTTTTGAATGGATTGCAGCACTCAGCTGTGCAACTCTTCTGAGAAATCTTCTCTCTCTGAGATCATTTTTTGTAGCTGCTGTGCTAATCATGCTCTGTCAAATACGTCTCTGAAAGTGCCTGCCAAACATTTCTAAAATACCACAACTCAGTTGGAGTAAGCATCACTTCTTATGTGGGGCAGATGGGTAATCCATGCTGACATCCACATTCAACACAGGATTGTTAATGGATGTGAACATAGCTACCACCATTTGATGGGAGAAAAGGAATAAATAAATGTTGTTGGATCTTCCAGATTCACAGACAGGATGAAATCACTCCTGCTCTTCCACCTAACCAGTAGCAGGAAACTGGTGTTGCACTTACTGAGCTGTCCAAAATTCATCTTCTGCTAATGGGCTAAACTCTTGAGCTGATATTAATATGACTGAGGAACTGTCTTTGAGAGGCTAATTCTTTATGCTCTTAACCAGAATATCAGTCCTGGTCCCTGTAGAGGAGTATTTTTGTCCAACTCGCTGACATAGGAGTTAAAATTACTTACATCCACCCACCTTTTGGGTAAGGTAAACTGCTGCTGTGGTTTGTGGGGATTTTGAACAGGATAGGATGGGCTGTGAGCTCGGCTTAGCAGGTGTCCCTCGCTCGGCCTAGAAGATGCATAAACACAAGTGAGCTACTCTGGTGAAGGCAAGTCACATAGACAAGGAAATCCTCTGCACATGAGAGCTGAGGTTTGATGGTCAGTTTAAATTGTTTGAAGGGCTGGGGATGACGTCTCTGACAACTGAGCTCACAACACAGCCCTCTACATCCTCCTCTGGTCTGGAGGAAAGCTCTAGCTGAGGAAAAGGACTGCTTTGCTGTGACAAGGTTGGGGCTGCTCGAGGCCCACTGCATCCAGCTGGAGACATCCCTGATCCTAGCTCCAGGGAGAAGAGATGCCTTGTCCTGCTCTAGGAGCAGTTTCCCAACCAGATGACTCACTGTGCATTGGCACAGACAAAGAATAAGAGAGGAGTCTCTCGTGTGGGTTCCAAAGGCCTACAAACAGTGAATAGTCCAGGGACAAAAAACCCAGCGAAGAACTGTGCAGGGGTTTTTATATGGATGGAGAGCAACAGGTTCCAATGGGATGAGGGGCTAGGGAGGAAGAGCCAACAGGGATCGGGCAAGGGAGGAACTAAGGAACTGGCAGCAATGGTGGGTTGAGTAAGGGAGAAGGTTCTAGGGATAGAGGAGTGCTCGGGGAAGAGTGGCAGGGAGGTACCCACCCAGGGGGAGAAGGAATGGGTTGGCCAACAGGCCAAAGGGGAGGAGAACAGGTGGGATCAGGGTGCACTTAGGGAAGACAAGGGGAGGGGAGAGGGTGGAGGACTGACAGGCCAAGCAGGCAGGGGGTGTTACCATAGCAAGGAGCTGCCCAAAGGGAAAGGCCTTCTCTTCCCAAGGGGGTTCGCTCTCTGTCTCAGGCCTGTCCCACCAGCTGGCTCGGGGATCCTGCTCCCCTTGGTCACCCCAGCCCTTGGCTGGGTCACCACAACATCTCCCCTGTCTTTTGTAGAAAAGAAGGCAGCTGGTATAACCTTAATTAAATATCCTTTGAGGCGGGCAAATAAAACTGACTGTCATTAGCTTGGGTGATCTTTTCCTCCAGTTTCTTTCTCTCGAGGGTTCTGAAATTAACATTTAAACCAACTAAATGGGTACAGAGCAATAAAAGCGATTAAAAGAACTCATAAACCCATTTTACAGGCTATCCCTTAACTCCCAAAAGTACTGGGCACACCGAAAGAAGCGCTGTGTTTTCAGAGGGAGTTATAATGGTTGGAGTTTTCATTTGAACTCCCTGGGATGGCTCTGGAAGTGGATGCCTCTCTTGGGGATATAGAAATCACCCAAAAGTTCCAGGGAGAGGCCCTTTCTCTCACTCTTACTTAGAGAAAAGGCGTCTCTCAGGGATACTGAAATAAAACCTTTAAAACAACTGAACTTATACATAAACAACAACACAATCAATCATACTCATAAAATAGTACTTAAGAAAGCTGCTAACCACCCCTTAAGACACCCAGTTTCCCCTCAAGTCCCTGCACCACACAAAGATGTTCTTTGACAGGTCACCTGGATGCTCTCACTGTTATAAATGCATATTGTATTGTTGGCTTTTTGCAAATATTAAAATGAATGTCATATGTGTAATGTAAGAAAACGAAGTGGTATGGAAATAATTAATTTTAAAAATTAGTGTGATTTCTTAAGATTATATCATATGTAGAATGTTTCTTTATGTAGTTCACTAAGGATAGCAAAGATGAGCAAGGAGATTCCCCAAATTCCTGGACTGTCTGGTTGAAGATAACATCGACAGGCCTCAGACCCTGGAATGAAGAATTTATCTATCAGAAGTGGAACGCAGGATAACCGGATAGGGGGGGACTTGAAACCCAAAGAGATACCAAAAAAGAAATAGTTGAATGATGCATAGAAATTTATGAATATGTATGAGACTCAGGCTTTTAACAGAAAAAGTTTGTTGGCTAAGGTGTGCCTCTGGTGCCAAGCTCCCGGCCATATTAACTCTTTGCTTTATTTCTGTCTCCTATTGTCCCTTTTATTAAGCCCCTTATTAAACCTTTTAAAATTTTACCAGGAGTGAACCTCGTTTTTCACACTCACTATGGTGTGCAGGAGCATCCAGGTAAGGGTGAGCATGTCAAGGGTGATGGCGAGATGGTTAAGGGAATCCATCTTGAGGTAGGACTACTGCCACTGGGGCCGATGTAGTTGGGTGCTTCTGGGGGAAAGGGGGTAAGATGTCTGAAATCAGTTAGCTGGTTCTAAAAGGAAAAGTAAATAAGGTGAGTACCATAAAAAATCATTCCTGTTGGCTCCTTTTGGGGAGGGAATGGGTATGGAGGAGCGAAGAACTTAAAAATACATTTGAGGAAGTGGGAAAAGGGGATTGTTGAGGGGGATCAGGACTTCCTGTCTCTTCTTGTTGTCGTCACCTCCAAGCAGCCACCATTACTTCTTTCAGTGCTGTAGGTGACTCTTGCTGGGCTGGCACTCCTGGGTCTCTTGTTGGGATGGAGGGTTTGACCCATTTCTTTGGGATCCATTTAAGGCCTAAGGGCATGGACACGCATGCATTCCCACGTCCCCAGGTAATCAGTTCGTGTGGTCCTTGGACCCACAAGGATTCAGGATCCCTTACCAGGACTGAAGGATGTTCCTTTAGTTTTTGGGCTTTGGTGTTTTGAAAATGTCTTATAACCAGAGGATTGGGGTCCTCAAAGGAGCCATTGAGGAAATTAATTGTAAAAAGTGCCTTGCACAGTCTTACAATGGGGGAATTGATCTCTGTACTCCCCTTTTGTTGCTGTAGAACCCTTTTAGGATTTGGTGTATCCTTTTGACTATCAATTACCTGGTTGGAGAGTGGGGAATGCTGGTGCTATGGGCTACTCCCCACTGTTGCAGGAAGCCTTGGACATATTTTGATGTGTACATGGGCCCATTGTCAGTTTTCAGTTTCCAGGGCACCCCCAAGGTAGCAAAGGCTTGGATGAGATGTTTATCCACGTCCTTTGCCCTTTCCACCTGCCCATGGGCAGATGAGTACACAGCCCTGGAGAAGGTGTCCACAGACATACTGTGGAAAATACTCTAGCCTTCCAAATTCAGGGAAGTGGATAATGTCGGTTTGCCACACCTCCCTGCTGTTCAGGCCTCCGAGAATTACCCCACTGCCCATGGATGGAACCTGGTATTTCTGGCAGTTAGGGCATGTGGCCACAATTGCTGTCGCTTCCTCCCACGTTAGGTGCAGCATGCAGACGAGAGCTGGAACATTTTGATGGTACAGGGCATGACTCAGCTTTGCCTGCTGAAAGATGTCTGGTAGGGTGGTAAGCTTCACAGGCACAGTCAGGGCAACTGCCTTCTGATTCCCCTCAGTAATAGGTCCTGGAAGGTCAGTTTAAATTGTTTGAAGGGTTGGGGCTGACATCTCTGACAACTGAGCTCACAGCACAGCCCTCAACATCCTCCTCTGGTCGGGAGGAAAGGTTTGGCTGAGGAAAAGGTCTGCTTTGCTGTTCCCTTCAGGGAAACATTTGGACACCCTCATGATTTTTGTGTTACTCATCTCCTGCAGGAGAATTTGGCAGTGAGGCAAAGAGACCAAGTCTGCAATGCCTACTGCAGATGGCTCCCGTGTGTAACATAACTCAGAGAAAGGAGGTCAGTACAATCATTGAGACCACCCAAAAAATCATCCAAACTAACTGGTTGAATTTCATTTGGATTATGCCAGAACATCAGCCAGGCAGTGCAGCTCATTTCAAAACTCAGCACTTCCCTATAAATGGCAAAACACTGTTGACGCTGGGAGGAATGGAGAATGCTCAGAAAGAGGGATATTTCATCATGGAACAAGTGAAATGCAGAGATCCAGAACTGAGTGGTGTGCAGTTTGTGCTGATCACCCAGCCCAGCAGAGGCAACTCCACTTTTTGAGACACAAGTGATTAGCAAAAGCTGTCCCTGGAAGAGCAAAGATTCACAGACACACTGCAAGGAGGGGAAAGGAAAGACATCTTCAACAGCTGGTAGGACAGGGAAAACATTAGGAGTAACTTTAATCAGAGCAGCACTGCCAGTGGAGACTGACTGTGCTCTGCAGACTGAGGTTGTGCTCTGAACAAGATTTGCAGGGGTGACATTTGTGGTTATAAACACGATAGATTTCCTGATTGTCACAAGTGAGGGAAAAAAGACACAAAACCTGAAAAGGTTAGAAATTAAATGTGTGGAATCAAATGTAGCAACCACTGTGGAGCTTTGTTTTTGCCCAACAGACATGAAACAAACCAACCAGCCAAATAAACAAACAAACCAGCTCACAGATTTGTTTAACAAGCATAATATTCAGTGGACTGAATTTAATTAATGCCAATTTTTGTCAGCTGAGAATCTGGCAGTGACACCAACACTGACTACATTTGCTGCAGCAGTACTTGTGTGCGAGGGGAAACCTAAACCCTTGAGAACAGTGTTGTAAACTTCTGCCTTGTGCTTCTGTTATCATCCTTCATCAACGCTCGTTTAAAGGCCGTGATTTTTTTTTTTCTTATTTATTTCTCAGAAGTAATATTCATTTAATTCACACTGTTCAGATGCTTAACCTGAACTAAAGTTATGGTTTTCTGCAGAAGATAATTATGACACCAGAGTGAGCAAGTGACCATGAAGGTCACTGTCCTGTCAAACCACCAGGTACAACTACCCTGAAAGCCTGGACTTATGTGTGCATTTTGCATTTACTTTATTCTCCTAGCAATAAACACTTCTCATGCTATGGATTAGGAATGGTGCTATGTGGTTTAGAAAAAGAGCTCAAATTTTCTCCTAATTTCTCCCGTCTCTGACCTGGAGAGAGAAGGAATATATTTTTTTCTCGTGAACACTTTCTCAGGCTTCTAAAAAAATACTGTAGAGAAAAGCTTAGGGAGATAGGAGAGGAGATAAACTAAATATATATGAACATACTAAAACTTTCTCTTTCTTTCCACATGGCCTTTGTCTTAGGCTGCAAGGAATCTACAACTTTATGTTAATTATCTTTAATTATCTCTATATTTTAATAACTGGTGGCTGCACTTCACTGGTACAAGGAGGATTATTCAAGATGATATCAACATGACTGTTAAGCATTGGTTTTCTAAGGCTGTTTAAGATGCCCTTGCACAGCCTCTCTGGTCTCCTGCTGCACTGCAGAAAGCTGTTTATACCTGTCCATTCTGTGTGATCCTCAGGCCATTACAGCTGACTGGGTGAAGAGAGATTAAACCACTGGATTAGACAGCCTCACAACTTCCATTGGGCAGGGAGGTCATTGCCGTTCTCCTGTGGCGCTAAACCACTCAGATGTCTTTGCCAAGACAAACACCACTTTAGGCTGAATGCGCAACAGCTCAAGTTCATTACTTAATGTGTAGTTTTCCAAAGCAGTTTTCCAGTTACAATATATTGGTGGATTTTTTCATTCTCTGGCTCCTTTGCTCCAAGTTTCCAGTGCAGGGCAAGGGATTCAAGGCTTGCACTATGAAAACAGCAGGTTTGCCATCTGGGGACACACATGCTGATCAGAAGCATCCACAAGTTCAAGAGAGTCTGGGGCAGAGACATTTTCCTTGTCTTTCAGCCCTTCCAAAGCACATATCAACAATCTATTGATCTATGACTCTACCGAATGCAACTACATTAAACAGTAATAGCCTTGTGATGAATGGTGTGGGCAAACTTTTTATTTATTTAGTTATTTTTTTATAAAACTATTTATTGCAAAAAGTTGTTGTTGTTTTCCTTCTCTCTTCCTTCCTCGTATACACAAAGTGGGAAAAAAATCCCAATGCCTTTCTGCCCCGTGTTGAAATCCACCCATCCAGTGATGTTCAGCTGTTTTCTGGCTCAGAAAGTGATTCCTGGCCTTTAAAGCTGACCCAACAACCTGGCATCTGTGTTGTGAATATTCCGGCAGAGATGCTTTCCTTTGAAGGGGTTTTGTTTGGTTTTACGACTCCGTTTTCCCCCATCATCTCTTGCCAGGTGAAATTGCATCAGCAGCATTTGGATGCCCCACTGACAGAGCAATCCCTGCTCACTCTGCCCTGTGGATTGGCAGAGCTGAAGGAAGAGGAGTTGAACAGAGCAGTACTGAAAATACTGCCAGCATTTCTCATGCTGCTGTCAAGGCCTTAACAGGGAGAAAGAAACAGGAAATTAAAAAAAAACCAAACCCACAACATGTTTTAGGTATTTATGAACAAGTGTGTGGCACAAGGAGGGTGACAGAGACACAGAATTGTCCAGGTTGGAAAAGACCTCTAAGACCAAGTCCAGCCATTAACCCAGCACCACTATCTCACGTTCACCACTAAATCATGTCCTCAAGTGCCATAGCTGCACGTTTTTTGAACACTTCCAGGGCTGTTGACTCTACCATTTCCATGAGCAGTCTGTTCCAATGCTTTACAACCCTTTCTCTGAAAAAGTAGTTTCCTAATAGCCAACCTAAACCTCCAATGGCACAACTTGGGGCCATTTCCTCTCATCCTATCACTTACCTGGGAGAAGAGACCCACACACCTCACCACAGTCTCCTGTGAGGGAGTTGTAGCGAGTGAGAAGATCCCCCCAAGCCCTCTTTTCTCCAGATTGAGACCCCCGAGTTCCCTCAGCCGCACCTGGTGCTCCAGACCCTTCCCCAGCTCTGTTCCCTTTTTTGGACTCCCTCCAGCCCCTCCTGAATGTCCTTCCTGAATTGAAAGCCCCAAGCCAAACGCAGGATTTAGGATATTATTTCATACCAGCTGGAAGACAGACCCATATATGCTAGGAAATAACCTGAATACTGGCATGCTTTCTGAAAACTGAGCCATCACAAGCCAGCTCCATACGTGTGAGGATAAAACTCTGAGAAAATACATTTTCTTGGTGTGGAAGTTAGTCTTTTTAAACTGCCCTGAGGTTGGGTCCTCAGAATCTGCTGCCTTTGAACATTCCGTAGACTGGAAAAATGCAATTTGGTATCAGAAGTAGTAAAGACTGTTCTCACTCTACAGCTTTAGGAACGTTTAGGAAGAGACTCCTGTTAGCAAGAAGGGAGAGGGGTCCGTTCAATAGACTCTGACATTTGAATGTAATGATTTTGCTTGTTCCCTGCTTGATCCTCGCCCTCTTCACTGAGATGTGGAGATCCTAAATTGTCTCCTCAGCCTCAGCTGTGTGCCTCCAGTCTGGGTGTTGACAATATCTCCTCAAGCAATCAGGCAGGATATTGTCTCTTTCCCACAAAACTCTGTGTCTCCAGTGGCCAGATCTTAATCTGTTGATTTTTGCACTACTATAGCAACTCTAGAAGGAAATTGCTACTTTATTTGAACTGGCCAAACAACATACTGAAAGGTGGTACTTTGAACTGCAAAGACTTCCCAGAACATGAAAAAAATGTCTCACCACATTGTCTAAGAAATTTTTTTGCCCTGCTAATAAACAACAGGGTTGTTCTAAACAAGATGGAACTTTCTTTCACTAAGTTCTGCTTCATTCTTTGTTCAACCACGTGAAACTTTAGCCCAGTTCAAAGCAAGCATTCTGACACTTGTAGGAATGTTTGAGGACACAAAAGGTGAGAAAATGGACATTTGAAATGAAAAAAAATGTAAATGCGAGGAAAGATATTTACCTACACTAGATAACACCGCTATTGGAAAATCATGTAGTGGATTTGATCTTGGTCTACATCTGTGTATTTTATCTGTGTGACATGTTGCTGCAGTGCACAAGGGGTTTAATTCTTTCCTTAATACTGTCATGATTGCAGTGGAGAAGATATCTTTAATTAAAGGGGAAGCAACTTGCTAATTCTTCTTTCTTAAGATACACTTACTCACTGAAACTCCCTGAAACTTCCATTGCTTTTAAAGGCTATCTAAGAGCTCTAAATGAAAAGCATGAAATAAATGTAAATTACCATATTGAGTCATTTTTGTGCCCAGCAGTGCCATGAGCCTTTCCTCCCTCTGACTGTGATAGAACTGAGCCATTTACTGGACTTTGTGACAAATCAAACATGTACGAAAGCAACCACAACAAAAAAGGCATTTTTGCAGCTCCATATAAATCTGTTGGCTGCTGGGCTGGCAAGGTTTGATTTCAAATCCAACTTGTTTAATTACTTGGCTCAGATCCTCTGGAGTAAAAAGTGGCAGGGACCAGACTGAAAGCTTTCCGGGTTCACTGATGCTTTGGGTTCCTCCACACAGGTTCTGGGGGAGATTCTACAGTGGAGAAGCTGAATAAAACAAACATTCCATTATTAAACCTGTACTGATGAGTTAAATAATCATGTCTAACAACATCTCGCTTATTCTTATAATCAATAATTCTCCAAATTAAAGATTTCCTGTTGCAGTATTTAACTGTGAAGTTAAGAAAAAAAATGAAAAGCAGAGGATAGAAGGAACATCTGTGTTTCAAATAGTCTTGGGAGATGGGATCAAAGTAAAGAGTTTTAGCTGTTGCATGCCACTATTCTGCCCTGTACTACCTGCATCCCCTGCAAACCCATGGTAATGGCACATTCTGTTTCCAGATCCATTTCCCTCACATCCTTCAATGTGTCTTCTACAATCACGAAAAACAAGGGATGGATGCAAAAATGAATTCTGACACACCAAACAGATCCGTGCTAGAACAAGTAAAGAAAGCTCTGCAACAGAAGATCCCTTCATCGTGCCAAGGAAGCTGCTATTGCTAATCAATCAAAAAGTCTGTTGTCAAATGAATTTTCAGTGTCAATACAGGTAATGTATCAATGTCAACCTTAAATGAGGTTTGTTTTTTTTTTTAATACGAGAAAGGAAAAGATCTCTCTGCCTGGAGATCTTTCAAAAAATATAAGAATCAAAATGCCAGAGTTGTGCTTGAGTTATGTATATTAATTGCCTGCACAGATGCAGGTAGGGGTGGGTAAGATATTTCATTGACTGAAACAGCAACAAATGTAATTATGTTGCAGTTATTGATTTATTTTTCTCAGTCACGATTTTTATCATCTCCCTTTACTATTTTTTCCTGTAAAAAGCCATATTTTGAAGTATAAGGATTTCATTCACCTCTTCCAGTAAATATTTATTTCCAAGTAACTGATTGCTGTGTGCATTGACTCAAGCTATTGATCAGAATACTTCTATTTTACTATTTTATGCATGCAATTTAAGCCAAAATGTTAAAAAATGCTACACGTAAGTTGAGAAGCTGCAAATGTTCGAATCTAACCCTTCAGTATTTGGACTCCTAAAGTCAGTGCAGGTTCATGCAGGCTCATGGCTGAGGTTAGAGTGGAGGACATGGGCATGAGGCTGTGACACAGAGTCTTTGGAGAAGAGATTTTACTTTAGTGAATTAGAGAGCAACAGGAGCGGGGCCCTGAATTTGATGGATCTTCAGCTTCAAGTTTTGTTTTTCCTTATTTGTAAGAACAGTCTCCTTACACTTGTCCAAATGAAATGAGCTAATATTTGTTCACCTTTCCAGTAATTTAATAATTCATGTTTACGCCATTATTTCATCATTGTTCACATTTATGTTGAAAGGTCATCTAAGCCATGCAAATTTCTTGTTAAATTAAGCTGCCCTTGTTTTTTCTAAAGGGAAAAAACTAACTTCAGGTTGGCTGGCAGTTCCTTTCTGCACCTGAACCCCTGCTGGCCTGGAAATAATTTCCTGGGATGTGATTATCATCATTAACACCTCCAGCCACGTTTATAGGACCCAGATGGGAGAGGAGTTGAAGTTCCCTGGCATTAATGGACACCCTTAATCTGCAGACAATGCTAAAGTGTTTTTTAAGCAGAAGCAGGAGACGAGGTCAGAAATATGAAACTGAAAAAGCTGTTGCTTAAGCCTCTTCTAAGAGATTTAGAAAGTTTTTATGCTTGTCAGGTAACCAGCTTTTGCATCACTGCAGTTTCAGGGATGTTGTTTTTATTTGACTTTCAGGTGAACCTGAGATTCCTCAGCCACCTCAGGAAGCTGTTCTGGGGGAGGTAAGTGTGGCTCTGCCCCATGGCTCTGCGCATCTGGTGTCTCACTGCCCCTGGAGACCTGCTAAATCACATATTGATTTCAGCTCCTTCTTATCTCTGGGGAGTGAGGTGGACTCAGAAGATTTTTTAGATGAAACAGTAAAATAATTTCTTACCTTTCAGAGCTATGAGCTAGAGAGGGAGCATACTGGGCAAAGAGGCAGATAGCCCCTGTGGCAAATTACACAGTGCTGTGAGAGCACAGCCCATCATCTTACCTCGCATCCTTGCCACCAGCAGCAGACTCTGGCATCCATAGCTGAATAAAAGACAAGGCAGTAATTATAGCTAGCAAAATTATTTTTGAAAAATGCTGTCTTGTTTGGAAGGCATGTCATTAATTTAAATTATTCCAGTAGTTGTTGTGCTGCCTGGCTGGGTTGTAAACCATTATACACCAATTTCTTCCTGTTTCTAAGAGCTAAAGTAAAATCAGGTCTGTTGTGGTTTGCATCACAAATTAAGACTTGAAATTACAAGTGCACTTGTTGCCTTTCCAAAGACCTTTCATAGTAGCTTAATCAGATTTATTAATACATAGCGTTAACAAATATAGAATTTCCTTATTCTTGTGTGTATTGTTCTGAATACACTCCCATGTGGCACCAAATACATGTTCTTAAACTTGTTAAATTTACAGAACACTTTTGAGATGTACAAACATCCTCCCTCCTCCAAAACGTCTTTGGATATATGCAATAATGCCTGTACACTCTCAGTACCTTGTGTTTCAAATAAAAGTAAGCAAATATAAATTAGGCTTAGTCCCCTAATCAAAATTACTTTGAGACTTCTACCTATGTTTTTACAGTGCACTGAAGACATAGTTTGAAGCTTATTCTATTCCCAGTGTTTGGGTTTTTTTTTTAGTTTTTGGGGTTTGGGATTTTTTTATTTTCCATTATTTCCATTATGTCAGGCCATGACACTGTGCTCTGAAGTGCTCCTGTTGTTTGCCTTTCATAGGGGAAAGCCACACTAGAAGAGATTTACAGAAGGTGTCTTGATCAGAACAACCTGTCAGCCTTGATACAGCTCCTTCGGGACTCTGGATGTGACTTAGGTGCAAAAAAAAAACCACTGAGCCCATTGCAGCAAATTGACTGAGACTGAAATCAGTGGTGCACTAACAGAAGAGAGGAGTCTTGCAGAGAGGAAAGACCTGAGAGAACCCAGAGAGGACAATTAGGGGGAAAATGGAGAAGAGAGGGGTGCTTACTGCTGGTTTGAGCTGAGGGCGCTGAGGGTTATTCCACCCAGTGCACCAGGAGTAAAGGCAGGCTTTGAAACTAGGGAAAGAGAGAAACTGAAAATTTGCTTTAGAAGATTGGAGCAGCTTTCCTAGTCAGGAAAACAAAAATATCTGTGCAAGAGGAGGAAAACAGCTCTGGGAAGGTGCGGGAAGGTGCGG
>VZRF01006595.1:0-54275 GCA_013396875.1 Vireo altiloquus
ATAACTTTTCTTTAATAGGGTCAATTTCAGTACCCAAAATTGTGTCATCAAAAGCACTATTCATATCTGAAAATTTAGGATTCAGAATTCACTGAAAGTAATTTGAACCCACCAGGGATGTACCTGGAGCCTTACAGCTCTTCTGGCAATGTACCATCAGAGGTGACCATACGCCATTGTCTGGCACCTTGTTAGCAAAATGGAGTTACTCTGTGTTTGAGTAAAAAAAACCTGCAGAGTTTCTGGGTCCTGGGTCATCCTCGTGGTTTCTTTTGCCACATGACTATTTTTATTCACTAACTTTCTGAAGACTCAGTCAATCACTGTGACGTGTTGATGTAGTTTTCACAACAAGAGGAGGCAATAACACACCTTGTATTTTACAAGCAGCTATTTCAAATACGGTATCTAAACTCCTTCACCTTCGTTTTGTATGTGTGAACATGACCATGGAGTACAAACCTTGGCATGCATGCCAATTCCTGACCTGGCAGTGGGATTCAGGCTGGGTGGCAGCACACAACACACAGCAACGCAATGCTGGAAGCTCCATGTGTGGAAGGCAGAGAATGAACATCCAGAACTTGCCAAAAGCAACAGTGTTGGATCTAATGCTCGGCATCCTTTTTCTTTCTGAGCCAGTTTTGCAGCAAGCTCCACGATGCTGTCAGGAAGCACTCTGCTGCTGGAAGCTGCTCTGCTTTGCTGATGAGATTTAAAACTAAGCTTCTGGTCTTTTGGGAGTCGTTAAAGATCCTGAGATAAAAGTGAATCTCATTAGCCAATCTTAAGAAACTCATATGAAGAGGGGCTGTAGAAGGAGAAATAGCTGTTTATGAGCACAGCAATGCAGAATTTCATTAAGTTCTTGCCCATATTCTGCATCTGACCAATACAGAAGAAGACAACTACAGAGACACCAAAGGATTCCCAACCTCTCATTTCCTAATATCTTCAGAAATATTAATTATCAGCTTCACAGCATTATCCAGCCTACTTGCTTTTTTCTTCACGGCTCAGCTTCTTTATTGAGGCCCCCCTGGCCTCACTGCAGCCAGCTCTGCACACAGCTGGCACAGCTCAGTCGTGTGTTCAGCCTTCTTATTCAAGCCACAGTGTCTCCCTGGCTGCCTGTCCATCAGGAACTTTCTAGAATGACACCCACAAAACAGCTTCCCAGTTTGGGTCTACTGTGCAATTATACTACCTATTTAAAATTTTTTAAATAACTGGTAACCTTTAGCAGTCAAAGGAAAAAAGAATTACAATTATTTTAAACAGACAACAATCAAGTGTAGGCTAAAAATTTGACTTTTTTTTCCCTTGTCTGTTCTTTCCCTGTTCATTCCACAGCATGGAAATCCCTCTCCCCTCTTCACAAACTAATTTGATGGTCTTATTTTTAAGCATAGTAACAATTGTCCATATTAGTAACCAAATAACAGCATTTTTCTCTAAGTACCTAGGTTTCTTCACTTGTACTTGAATAAGTACAGTAATTCTCAGGCATACAGCCACAGCAAGGGAGAACTTCCAAAAAATTGCATCACTCTTCACAGCACTGCCTGCTACACTACTCTGCAATTGCTTCTGCTCCTTGAAATAATCCCCTCTGAAACGGAGTTCTGGATTTTGGCAAGTGATAATCCCAAGGGGTACCACAGTGATAGCCAACTATCCGTAACCAATAAACATAAGCTTGCCAAAGCATCCTCTTCCTCTTTTTAGTTCTCCGATTTCCATATTCTTGAGAGCTGGCCCAGGAACCCTGGCCAACAGTAGACAGCCATATCATGGCACAGATTTAGAGGATGAAGAGTATAAATGGAAATACAGAGCAGTTGGAAAATTACATTTTAATTCAATTTTCTGAAAAACAGTCCCACACTTAAATGCACTTCGGATGAAGACCATAAAAGTTGTACAGCTTCTCTGGCTGCTTGTCTAAACTCAAATGTGTGCTATCTCACTTTAATCTTAACTGCTTCTTAAGGTGATAACGCCGAACAATGTGGCTCTAGAATATATAGGCCAAACAAGAAGCAGGAAACATTTTTCTTTCCAGCAGGTCTGCGGAGGTATAACAAAAAGAAACACTCTTGAGCACTAGACTAGCACTGAACATAAATGATAACATTGTACAGGGCTGAGTTTTCAGTGATTTGTTCCTTTCTACCAAATGTTCCGCAGCTAATTGGCTCTGGAAAAGAATCGGTGCAAAGCTGGTATGGCCCAGTCTGCTTTAATTGGGGTGGTGCCCACCAACAGCTCCTCAGGATCAGGGCAAAGGCGTCCCCCTGCCAAGCGAGGCTCTTATTTACTCACGTTGCTTCAAAATCTCTCCGTCATGATAGACTGGATCAACCCAATCTAAATGTTTTGATCTGTCACATATGTGGAAAATGAGATACTGGCACACACACATAAAGCAGCTGTTTTCTAAGTGCAGTCCTTTAATGGCCTCAACACAGAGCACAGGGCAAGTGAATTAGTCCTCTGCCAGTGGAGACTGTGTTACCTTCCCGTGTCTGCGTAACATGGGAAAGGAAATTCAATGCCTGCTTTACATGACAGAATTAAGCTAGATGTAACTTGTAAATTGATTAATTTTCTCAGCAGACTGAGATTGATCTGAATTTTCTCTTTTGTGCGGTAAGTATTCTACACTTGTCCTGAAACAAGTTAGCTAAAATAAATTAGCCAGTGAGGAATAAATTTAAAGGGACACTGACAGATCTAATTTAGCCCCAAATTAAGGATAAAAGTGAGAACAATACAAAATAAATATTAAAAAGTCAGCCTAGAAAAAACCCCAATGCTTCTGTGAGTCTTCTTATGAGGGAATAATTTCCATTTAAATAATATTCACAACCTGCAATCGAGTTCTGTGGTGAAGGTGAAATTTACTTGCAGTGAGGTGACACCAGCAAGTCCACTCAGCTCTTCAGCTGCAACCATCAGCAGCAAATAGACCGCAACGAGCAAATGCAATATTTCTAACCAATGATCCAGGGTCAGCCGCTGACAGTTTAAATACATTGCTATCTTGCTAGCATAATGTTTTAGGAAACATCCATAAAGTTCCAAAAATTTTAAAAGGCACTTATGAGAGCAGACAAGATGATCATTGCTGGTATGACTGCTTTTATTCAGAGGTCCTCCTGAACTGCTATGCCAACTTCTGCACTTAGAAATTCATGCGTTCACCACCAACTTCACCCACTTCTAGGAATTCTGCAAAGACGCAGCTCTGTGGGCCTTAAGACCTGACCTGGCATGACTGGACTAAAAAGGGGACAAGTTCATTCACATTCATTTAACAATAGTTTAACCTAACTGGTTTTGTGGCAATTTGAAACAGTTCCCTGACCTTTTGCCTGTTACAAATTTAGCATCTGAGCTGCATAGATATCAAAGGAAACTCCAAACATTTTCAGATCAGTTTTGTTCAACGTCACCTTCCCACCTTGCTTTTCAGTCCCTCTCTGGTCATGAACCAATTTAAAGCTCACAGCACCTCCTGTGATGGGGACTCAGAAACATGCTGTTGTATGAAGTAAGACCCATGGCATGCGTACCATAAATGATCAGCCACCCCTCATTAGATCTCAAGTTGCTAACTGAGCTCAGAACTTTCACGTCTTATTTTATTTATGAGACACTTTAAGATAGTAAATAAAACCTGATGTGCTGAATAAAACAAAAAAGACAAAGGAATGACAACAGCAATTGAAGTTCCATGTGGGGGAAGCACCACAGAACACAACATTATCCATGGCTGCAATAAATCAGCATTGAAAAGACTTTAATAAGGCCATTGAGTAAAAGGTAGAAAAAGGAAGTGTAAGGGCAGTTCTTATAGCAAGAAGTAAATTGATTATATCACCCTGATGGTGATAGATATGGTGATATCAGCTGCCTTGTTGCTCAACTGGATGAAATAGGATGTATTTCACCAGCCTATGGGATTAAAACGTGGAGGTGACAAATTGCATTGGCATTAGGAATAATGTTTGCCTTTGTAATTTTTTTTCTCAAGAAACTTACTACATTGAATGGGACAAAACTTACATTTAAAGGAAGGCTTTATTTGTCACACATATGATCTTAACTCAATAAACCAAACAAGGCTTTTCTCCCTCCCTAAATCAGTATAATAATGGCAGTTTTGTTTAAGCTGCTTGTTTATACAAGAGCCTGTAGATATATAGACCTTAGGCTAATCCTATTGCTGAAAGTAAGACCTAAATGAAAACAAATCTTACCAGCAGATCTCTATTTTAAAGACAGCTCTATTCAAATCAGCTATGCTGATTATACTCTGAGATAACCCACACACCATTTAAGGTTGATCGCTTTAGCAAACATGAGCTTTGCACTGCAATTTTCTAGTCTTTTATTTTCCAGGATAGCAAAGACCCCCACAATGACTTCATTAGAGAGTTATACAACTTCAGGCCAACAGATTCTTCAGGGAGAAAGAAATAGATGCAAAAGCTCAATTTAAAATCTCAGTGTTAGATTCTCCAACAATGCTGGACTTTAGTATGGAGGAACAGGTTCCATTTTTTCTTTTTCCCCTTCATGCACACATTAATCAAAACACAGTGTGATGGCACCTTGACTTTTTCTTGTCCACATAACACCTACACAAAACTCATGAAAATGATGTGCAAAAACATGACTATGGTTTTACCCTTCTCAAATGAAATATTTTTCTAGGAATACATTATATCTATCAGGGACACAGTGAAAAGCAGGAAAAAGGGAAACTGAAAAGAGAACTGTCTTTTAAAAGCCAACAAACTTTAAAATTTTTTTTTTCACTGTGAAACAAAACCCCTGTACCAGCAAAAGACTGGTGAATGCTTGTCTTCTGCAAATACATTGGTAGGGTCACTTTATGTGCACTTGTTACTTGCAAGTGGATTTAATCTTTAAAAGAAACTTAATTTTTTCAGTGAAAACATTTGCAGAAGAGAACTTATAAACTCTAAATGTAACATGGTCACCTTCTATTTTCCCCCTTCCTTTACCTTTTCTACTGAAGTGGACAGAAACAGGTCCCCCTGAAGAAGTCAAGGGACTGGCCCTCAATGAATGGCGAAAGCCAACAGAGCCCAATGCCACCAAGAGAGGCTTTAGCACTCCCTGCAACCCTACAGCTCCCTGTGATCTGCTCAGAGGAGTCTGGAGTCCTTTCTTAAATGCACGTGCATGGGTTTGTTTGTGGTTTCTGCAGAAGAAATATTGCCTCAGGTTGCATTAGGTTCTGGAAAGAGTTTTCAACGGCAATTCTTGTTTGCTGGAATGAAAAACTCTGTGCTCTTGATAACTCCTACAAAGAGATTCCGTGAGAAACCCTCTGCTATGGCCAACAGAGAGGTGGGAAAACTGCTGTCAAGCTGCCTGGCCCTCCCTCCTCTCCCTGAACCCTTTCCAGGCTGCACACACACCAGAAGAAATGACCGGGCTTGCACTCCCTGCTCACCACAAACTCCACTGCTGCAGCAAAAGCACAAGTTTTAACAAGTTTGCTGACTTCAATAGCAGCATTTACTAACACAACACGTCCACCAAGTCAGGAGCTCTTTAGAGCAAGGATTACAGATCTCCAAGGAAAAATAAAGTCTAAACAAGGGACGTGATGGGTTGACTCTGAAAGGACAGATGATTTGGGTCAGATGTGCACTAAAAGCTTCAAAAGTCGTATTGCTTTTTCTCTTAAACCCTTTGTTTATACGTTCAACCCTGCCTTTCCCTTCTGTTTCTACCTAAGATCTTACTCCTTCCTCTGTACCTGAGGCCTCTTACCCCCTCTGTTTTCCTTCCTTGTCTGGTTCCCACTCCTTGTTACCATAAAGCAGAGCTTGTTTCTCACTCTTTTTAACTCTTTTGTTTACCCTAAATCTTTTTAAATATTATTTCCTCTCCCAACTCTCCCCAATAAATCCATTAAGTGAAGTGATGAATTCATTGTGCTCCAACAACGTGCCACAGCCACATTTTGAAAGAAAGGGGTGACATTTCATTGCATATGGGGGATATGAAGGGGCTGAAAGAAGTGACGTTGTCTGCAGTGAAGCTTCTATTCAAGTCAGCACCTCTGAGCCTTGAAGACAACATTTAACTCACTACATTGCTCACCCTCACTGATGTCTTAGTTCACTTGGCAACTCTTGTTGGCCAATTGAATTTAAGACTGTGGGCTAAAAGGTTCTCTTTCAATTTTCTCATCTAGCTAACTATGGGGCATCAGAAAATGTGCACTGAGTAGAAAGACAATTATTGCTGTGCATAACTACTTACAACTCTTCTAATTCAGTATCCAAGACTGAACATGCCAAAGTAAAGTTCAAGGATAACATGTGACAGTCTACCTCCTCCTGGAACAAAGTTCCACAGGAAGTCTCATCCCAATTCAAAATATTAGACATTATCTAACACCTTTCAAAGGTGACGTTTTATCTCCTTCTCAGTGCTCTCTTTGTTTGTAATAGGTAATGTTAGGTATTTTTGTTATCTACATAAATGTCTAATCCCTCATTCAGTTTTGTAAATTCTTGGCTTCAGCAGATTCCAGTGGCAACAAACCCTTAGACTGATCACACATTGTGTGAAATGGCAGGGCTGGTTCTGGGAGCTAAGCCAAAGATGGAAGCTTGTTGGTACAGAAAGATATTTTTAATTGGGACAGGAACAATTTAAGAAATGACAAAAACCAACCTGTACATATCTTAGCTCTCTTCTAGGCTGATGATGTGACAATTTATTAAGTTTTTTCAACTCTTTGGTCCAGTTGTAAGTCAGAAGAAAAAAAGAAGCTGGCAGGTCTGGTAAGAGCAATGCTACTGAAAGAGTGGTACATATATTCTTTTTCTTCTTGACTTATTCATACACATAATTTGTCTGTTTCTTGATAAATGAATTTTCTGGACAGCATTGCTCTTATGGTACATCAAGGCTCATGAACACAGTACACCAGGGGAAATAAGAAATGGATTTTATTAAGTTTATTAGCAGCTAAAAACATGATACTTCAAGGCTGGAAGTAAAGTAATCCACCTACACAATTTGAGTGGAATGAACATTTGGCTTCAACTACAGCTCATATGTAAAATATAAATCCAGTTTCTCCATTGGAAATCCTCTGGGGTTTGGTTTTACACTACCTTGATCAAACTAAGAATTAAAGTTCAAGCTGGCTTCCATTCCCACATGGCAATATGACCTACATGTTTGTATTAGTGGTGCTACTCCTTCCATACCCTTCTTCATATCAGTATTTCCCTCAGCTTCTCTTTTTTTTTGCTTCCTCTCCCTTCTTTCGAAGTTAAAGTGAGTTTTAACACTATAAAGACAATATATTGTGCAGACAATAGAAAAAGTAATTAAAGAAACTTATTCTAGAAAGAGCCACTTCTAAACAAGGTGTCATATCTCCATCACTAAGTATCACAAATGGAAAAGGGTTGCTACCATAAACAAATGAAGCAAGAAAAAATTGATCATTTTTGCAAGAAAATTCTGAAGCTCAGTATAGTTGCTGTCAATCTAAACACAGAGGAAATTTCAGAGCTGCATGGTCAAGGACATACTGGAGAGACTGGACTTGTGAGAAACAGGACTTCTGAGTTCAGACCTGCCCCAGACACCCAGTATGCCTCCCTGGGTTTCCTCTGTGCCAGAACTTTTCCATCTGGAAAAAGAAAGCAAAGCTCACCTCTCACAAAGGGATGGTTCAGGGCTTAGCCCACATGTACAGTGCTCTGAAGCTCTTGGATGACAAGATGTACCTGTATCTGAAATGCTGTCCTTGCACACCTACAACTTGCAATAATCTGTAGCAGCACATATTGATTTTTACATTACCAGAAGACGACAGACCTGATTTCTTCCCAGATCTCACTCCTTGTGCCCTGGAAAGCAGCTCCAAAGCAGCAAGCAATGCTGCTGCTCCTCTTACTGCAAGGCTTTCACACCAAGACTGTTGCTCTGATGGCTTTGCCAGGCAACTCACTGTCAACAACACTCCACTGTCCCTCAGCCAGAAGAGGCCCTGTTAAAAGTCTGTTCAGGCAGGTTGAGGTCTCCAAGAGATCCAGAATGGCCCAGATCAGCTCCATCCACTTACTTATCTTCAAGTTGCTGTTATTTCCATTTGAACACAAAGTCTCTGATCAGCATGGAATAGTATGGGCTCCAGTCAGAGGACATTCCCCACTGACTGAGGAAGCAATGGCTCTGATAATCCAGTTCACCTTCCCCTTATTCCAAGGTGTGGAAGCTTCAGTAAATACTCTTCCAAAAGGCACTGTTTTGAGAACAAATGGGATAAAAAATGACAGATATCCACATCTGGATACTGAGATAAAGGCAAGGAGGAGCAGTTACCTGGACTGGATGTTGCAGCAGTGGAGTGCAGGGACACAATAACAAACTTCTATAAATGACCTGCCTGTGTAGAGGAGGGAGTTAAATCAGCTAATCATGTATTCTATCGCAGGATGGGTACTACAGGGCTGCTGTGAGAGTTAAACAGGCAGTGATCACTCCTTATCTATAAAAGCAGCCATGTTTTAATATATGGTGCTTCACCCCACCCTTTTCAGAAAAGATTGATAAGCAAAATGATGAAGCTTTAATGAGCTTAATTGCAAATGCCTTATGTTCTTGCATTGTTGCCAAACAGCTACTTCAACATCCAGCAGTTTACTTAATAACTCCCCCCTCGTCCTCCCTACCCCCTCCAAGCCCAGTAACGTAATTATTCTTGCGGCAACCCCCCTATTTCACTTCTCTTTATTTATTTCCCTTCTCCCCCTCCCCGAATTACTGTAAATGGGTATCTTTGAAAGGAGGGTGGCAGGCAGCTTTTGGTACAGGGCTCACCAAGGAGCCCTCCATCAAAGGGCCCTTTGTGAGCATGCCCTGGACCGAGGCCAATCAGATCATCTTGCTGTCTGTCTCTGAAGAAAATTCGCCCCTGGTATGCAAGCCAAGCCAAGAGCATAGACAGGGTGACTGCACTCCTAGTCCAACCTGTCTTAGCTGAGTGAAAAAATGCTGAAGGGAAAATTACCTGTTTGGCTCCAGACTGAATTAACTTTTTAATATACAAGTATGTTTATTATTTTTCCTTAAAAGTGCCTGCCTATCTAATATATTCATTAATGTTATCTGGTCAGTTCACTTGAAATATTATGAAAAATGTGCAAATGCAATAAGGTGACAGTGCTTGGAGGCAAAGCAAGATGTATTTTCTAATTATATGACAGAAAACAACATTGTTATTAACAAATGACAGTGCAGAGTAATCTTATGTCCAGGCTAGTACAGGCTAGGATGTCTTGCTCCTCGTATCCAGAGCATCAGGAGAAGTGGATGGCCTTGACACCAACTCTTTCCCCATTCACAGACCACCACAAATCCTCAGCATCAGACCTCCATCAAACTCTCCTGGAGCCAGCATTCCCACCCCAGGTTCCCAGTGGCACAGCCTCTCATCCCCAGGAGATCCTCCTGCTCCGTCCCACACCCTCCCCAGCAGAGGGGCTCTCCACTCTGTACTCAGCAATGTTGCATTTTCACCATCCTTCAGCTGCTTCCTAAGAGATTTGCCTGTAATACTTGGGACTGTAGAGGGAGTGCAGAGAGTTTTGCCTGCCTCCAGTTCTTGCTCCTCTTCCCTTGGTCTGCCTGACTCCCACAGCCCCTGCTTCTATCTCGAATTCCTCCCTCTGCTGCCACTTCCCCTCGCAGCTTCTTCCTGCTCCCTGTGTGCTCTTGACTCTTTTGTTCCCCCTTTTAGAAACACCTTGTAAGTGCCAGACAGGAATTTCCCGACACTATGTCCTGCATTAAGCAAGCGATAATGGCAGAAACAATAGAGAATTATGTCAGTAGGGTGCCCTAACAAAAGAGCAGAATTTAAATGAGGACACAGCTTTGGTCTTTGGAATTTACCCACTATAAATGACTCTTTTTATTTTATTAGCATGTCTAGTTTAAGTGGAACACATTGTAATTTTAAATGGACAATAATAAAGAAGGATCATATGTCCTATTCTTACATGTGCACTTAACATTCCCTGGGGGTTCTTTCCGCCTGCCATCCCCTCTCTTTCCCCCATCACAGCCCTTCATATTTCTCACTATATTTAACTATTTTTTTAAACTTGTTTTTCGCTCCTAGAAGAACCCAAAGCTTCCAATCCAGAGCTGTGTAAAGTAAATATAAAGCAGACTGTAGAACTACAGCAAACTACTTGTGTACCACCCCTGCTTACAAAATGTTTGTTTTGCAAATACTATAGAAGAAAACCCAAATTACAGACTATATTTACAAAAACAGTTGACCTTAAACTTATCCGGGTTCTTCCTCTCTGAAAATTTAAACAACATTAGGATCCCTATATTCCTTTCTGAGTCCAGGTGCAAACAACAACCTGCCAGGCTGCCTTTCAAAGCAGGCCAACAGGAGCAAGGTTACTTAAAAGTAGTTCTTTAAGTAGCCAGACCTTCCTAAAGAGCTGTGCTGGTGTCAAAGGTTTCTGACTACACCACAGATTTTGCAAACTAATTCAAGTCAGCCACTGACTTCAAATAAGCCTTCTTCCTTGACAATATAGTCCCATGACCAGTTGAACTTCACAAAAGAGTCACACCATGGATAGAAAGCTGTGTCCAACACATCCATTGGCACTACTGACAGTGGAAGTTATGTGCATGAAATTAAAGACTAAGTTTCCTAAATTTCTGTGCAGTAAAAAAATGAGTTAATACATTTTTAGTGATATTTTTCATTTATTTATTTTCTCTGTATTTCTTCACAAGATACTGTCACCTGAAAACTGGGGTTTCAGAGTAACAGCAACAAGAAATGACTGACATATTAAATGAGGGTTGTGCAAGATAGTCTTTCCAAGACGAATTGCAGGACTAGGTTCAGAAATGTCATTCTGTAGCATAGACATTGTTTTTCAGTTGTGATTCTGACTGCTTTCTTGACCAGCCCTTACTTACCCCATGTCTCAGTTTTGCAGTTGGTTATCAAGCAAACCAAAGTGTTGTTAATAAGCCTGAACAAAGTGCAAAAATTCTTCTGTAGAACACACAAGCCCATGCAACATTTTAGTGCTGTTAACTTTCAGAAAGTCTTAGTTTAAAAAGAATGTTCTGCAGTGCTCTTGATTTTCATTCATCATATTGTGGGTTACAACCAGGGAGACCTATCATTTTTTTGCTGCACACGAAAGGCTCATTTTTACTTACTTAAACTGTGATCAGTTTTACCAGGCCCTGACAAAGTTACACCAAACATGGCCTTGTTTTTCTTCTAGCAAGAAGAAAAATTTTTACATACCCTTTTTTCCCCCCTGCAGCCTACAACAGTGCCAAGAAGTACTTCAGATGAGGTAGAAGCATAATTGAATAATTTTAGTAGCCTTAAATCAAGCTGGCCAGTATCAAAATACTCATTTCTGAAGCACTCATTGGAATTTAAGGGGTCTTTCTGGAATTAATCATTCTGGCACAAGACACAACCACACACCAACTTTTTCTTCTATGCACTAATTTGTCATAGAAATCTGTTCCCTTGACATTGTCTCTGGTGCCAATAGATGACAGTTGAGAGAATATATGTAAAAACAGCCACAGACTAAGCAAGCTACAGATTACATAGTGAAGAGCAGACCACAAATTCTGTATTAAACTATTAAAAAAAAAAAAAAAGAAACTTGTCTTTTCCTAGAGATAAAGATTTCTGCTCCAAACACTAGTTTTCCATTTCCCAGACGTGGCTTTTTTAAAGGATGCACTATTTGTAAAAAGGAACTTGGTGAATAACAGCTATTTCCTGCTAGTTTTGCTTCCTGTAGGGATTTGCTCCTTGGTGTGATCTCACATGCTTAGGGATTGTGTGTCCCGATTGGAACCTGCTTAGTCTGCAGCCCAGTGTGTGATGATACGAAGAGAATGGAAAAAGCCCTTCAGCTTCAACATGTTGGCACTGTCTCAGCAAAAGGCTGATGAAGAAAGGAGGCTGACAATGTGAAGGTGGGATGCGTCTGCCCCAACCATGTATGTGCCAGACTACCACAGGACATGGCATCCACTGACCTGGACTTTCCAATAGATGTGTCCTTTTCAATCCTGCTTCCAGGTCTGGCATGAAAGAGCAGTGAAAGCACACTGCTGTTACAGTCCCTGGGGAAAGTGCCCTCCTGCATCTGCTCCCTCTCAGCTATCAGCTTTTAAGTCCTGTAGAAGGAGCAGCACCCATTTCAGGACCACAAAGCCCTACCCTGGCACAGGTCCCCACGCTGCAGCTGCTCCTTGTTTGACTCAACCATCCAAGAGCTCTAAGGCCCTTAAAGAGAATCCTAAAACATGGATACTGTAAGTACAAAAGGGAAGGAGCATTCAGGCTACCAGGAAAACACCCATGGGAAACGTGATGGTGCAATGTATCCCAAACTGTGATACACACCTCATCAAGGCAGGGGAGCCTCTCCAAAGCAGTCACACAGGTTGGCCTGGAACCAGGGCCTTTGCTGCAACAGCACTTAGTGCCACTGGAACAGCTGCAGAAGTAGCTAGGCTGTTACATTTATCTTTTAGTTTTTTTACCTTTTTCTAAAGAATTTTAAACATTGTGGATATCCATTTGGGGATATAAATTTTGCTTGTGTCCTGGAACAGGAATATGAAACAACTGCGCCTCACAAAACTCCTGTAAGACAAATTCCATAACACCCCCAATTTTAGAGGCAGAGACAAATGAAGTCAATATCAAACCCAGGGTGTGCACGAAGAGCTCCTACCCCTGTGTTCAAACCACAAGATAATTCCTCTCCTTTCAGGCCCTGATCCAGAGCAAATCAGTTGGAGTCCTTCTATTGAGTCCTCAATCAGCAGTGTAATCACTTTAGCATGTGTCAGGATTAAAACCAGCCCTCCAAATAAGACCATGTCTACACTGCAAATGCCTTACTGATAAAGGAATACCAGCACAGTAAACAGACAAAGCATTCCTGGGGCGGTGTAAACTTATACTGGCAAATCTGCTCTTTGTAGCGGTACAGTAAAATCATCCCCGCAAGCAAAACAAGCACCATTTTGAGGTATAATTGCATCTACATGTGTAGTGTTTGCTCACTGAGAGGTGTCAGTCTGACCAGAACAGCTGTGCTGATAGAAATCTGCAGCACAGACCTGGCTTTATTTAAAAAAAAAAAAAAAAAAAGTTTTAAGCAATTAATAACAATCAACATTGACTCTCTGGTCAAAGTGGTGTCAGTTTGTCTCTTCAGAGGTTTACACAAATTGGTTGATTTAAGAAAGAGAAAAGAAAGGAATTTAACGTGGTTACATGGACTTGCCTTGGCTGGTATTTCGAAGAGTGTAAAGCTATGGAAATCAGATCTACTGTGTGGAAGCACCATTTCTGGACACAAAGCCAGGCTTTGTGAGTTTACAGCTAGATTTTTCCAAGACCCTATTCAGCAAAGTCCTGTAGTCATAGCCTGCTAGTTCCACAGATGGGGGAAAATGGTGACGTGGAAGAGATCTCCCACATGACCAGGCTCCCTCCAAGGCCCTAATGACACACTGCCTCTTGCTGCAGATACAGATACCTTTGTACCACCTTCTGCTCTCAGAAGTGAGAGCTTGAGATTGGGGAAAAAAAATAAAGGAAGCAGAATACTAGGAAGGTACAAGGAATACAAATGTAAACAGCCAAAAACGAGGCAAAAACCTGGCTGGGAAAATTCTTTGGAGGGAAAATGCTTCTCCTGAGACGCCTTTGAAACATAAGAAAAACCATATCTTAGCCCAAAAAATTCCTTTCCATCCTTGGACCACTCTGTTTGCTCGTGTTTCCACGTTAGGTGCAATTCCTGTTTTGACAAATTCTTAAGGTCCACTTGAACGGAAGGAGGTTTGACTTGATGATGTGAGATCTGATAAAATTATGTGAGGAAATACTAATTTAACAACCAATCCCTTCAATCACATTTCCTTACCTCCAGCAGAATCTAATTGTGATAACCTCATACGAGCTGCCTCCTCTTTGCTCCTTTGCGTGTGCCTAACGCAATCACTGCTCTGCTGAACCTCAGGTCCACCCCTGACCAGTCTGATCCCTCCACTCCCTCCTGCACTGATTCAACACAGGGTGTCTGATTTACTCCCCTCCTGCTCCCAGCCTCCTTCTTTGCTGGATTCTCAGCAGCCAAAAGGCTCATTTCCCCGTGGTGTCTTTGCAGACACCACCTCTAATCCTTCATTTCTGTTATGTCCCCCTCCTCCATGGGGGTAATCTTTCCAAGTCTTCGTTCTTTCATTCACTCAAAGACCAGTTTCATTTGCCTTTTCATTACCCTCCACCAATTTACAACTTTCCTGACCCAGGAGCTGGAGAAGAAAGCACCCCAGTGATGCTACCACAGCCCCTTCTGACTCACCTAAGCACTAACACTTCTCTTTCTTTCCATACTGATACCCAGACTATCATTCTATGCCAGCATAACTCATCTTTCCTTCCCTTGTTCCCACAAGGAAGAATTAGCTAAATAAACAGACAAAACTAGAAATCTGGCAATGTCTTGTTTACTACAGACTTTGCCTCCTTAGCTTCCGATTTTTCCAAATTGTCCTAAATTAATCAGGTACAGACTACCTCTCTATTCCCATACTCTAATCAGAAGTGCTTATTTTCTAAACAGCACTTCAAATTCTCCTCTTTAAAACACCACACTTCATTCCTGTGTGAAGCACACAGCCCCCATTCCCTGGCAGAGACACAGCCTGAACACCTACCCTGGAGGAAGATGAAAAATGAGATGACTGTTTCCTAGCTGTGCATACTTGAGAAAGAAATATGTATTTTCTTCCCTCCCTTTTGCCTTGCTGAGCATGTTGCAGTTGTGATGACATGTTTGAGGTGATTAGGCACTCAGTTTCGATGACATACATAACTTATCCATGTGGCCAGTAAAACCTCCACACAACACCTCCCCATCCACCTCTACAGATCCTCTTGATTCCTATCCCAGGCTTCAACACCCAGGAAAGTTATTTATGCCTAAGTGAATTAGCTTGCTAAGAATTTCTTAAGTGGAGTGCAGTGAGCCAGCAGTTTTCTTGCACAAATCAGAAAATAAGTAAAGGGCTCTCAGAGCTCAGTGTTGCTGAAAACAAATTGGCATGGCTAATTTTGGCCTGACAAGTGCTCTAAGGATTCTCTAACATTTCCCATGCAGGTCAAGCTTATCAGTTCACACTTGTTAGTGCAAAAATCTCTTTTCCTGTCTTTGTTTCTGCCACTTCTCTTATCCTGTCACTCTCCTGCAGTAAGTGCACTGGCTGGGCACTCAGTAGCCATTTTTGCAAACACTCTTATTCCATTACAGAAAGATATTCACACGTACACACAAATGACAGTAGACTTCAGTGTAGTTCTTATCACAGAGAAAGGACAAGACAGCCTAGTGTACCTACTGCATTTCATGCTGCCTTACACAAAGCGGTCTCTTTTTCAGCAGCTTCCCTTCTGGAAGAGACAGGCAACATTTCAATTGAATCTTTTAGAAAAAAAAATCTGCATGCAAAGGACAGAGAGACGGAGGGAGAAATGTTATCCATTATGATGGATTATCTGCAAAGGTAGCACTTGTAATTTCCTCTCACTTTTGAGCCTGTGGGTCATGGACTTGACTGGGGTTGGATTGTGCAGTGTTTCAAGTTTGGGGCTGTTATGTTGCCTGACCGTGGGCAGAGCTCACTGACCTGTTGACAAAGTTCTTTCCTTTCCAAAGCACAGAAAAAAGAAACCAAAGAAACAAAACCTGGCCAGGGATTTTGAAGGGAGACACCCTAATTTAAGGGGACTGGGATTTGCAGATGGGAAGTGTTTTACTGAGCCTTAAAACTCCTGGGAGACTGGGTATTTGCTGAATCACACAGCAATGGGTCAAAGGGATGCTGCTGGACATAGGCTGAATTTGGTGCTCATCCAGCTATTGCAAAGCACTGCTCGCAGTCTCAAGGGAAGTACAGAACTGGTAGAAGCCTGGAGATGAAGAGCCCTGCTGGGAAGAGAGCTCTTCTAGGTACATAGGGATATTAGGACCATAGGCAGCATAGTGAGGAATCTCCATGGGATGTGAAAGCTTGTGTTATGGTCCCCTGGACCTCCTGAGTGGTAGGAGAGATTGTCTAAACCTCCACAAGTGGAGGAAAACCACAGAGGCAGTATCTGTGATGTTTTTCTTCAAATTCAAATCATTCTATGACCCATTTTTCCACTAAGTCAAAAGTACTAACCACAGATCCCACAGGAAAGCAGAAGTCAAGCATTGGGCAAGGTGCTTTTCTGAAACTGATTTTAGCATTTGCTTGATCCAAAGCAATAATTTGAAGGCAAGTAGAGGCATTTTTCTTTTTAACTAATGAATGTTTAACACTGGAACAACTTATGCAGATGACTGCTTTCCCATCAATGCTCCTTTCTTTCCTATTTTTTATGCCCAGGGCAATGCCAGCAGTTGTCCTCTACTAGATTTTGAAGCTTGATAAATATAAAGGTATGCATGTCTAGCTGGCATGTAGGCAGATTCTGTTTCTAGATAAACACCCTACTAGTGCAATATGGATAGTTGTAGCATCTTTGATGCTCTCAGTTTTGGGGGCAGAAAGAAAAATGGACAGAAGAGAAATTAAGGTTCACTCCATGTAATAGAAAAATTCAGTCTACAAGCCCAGGGAGGAGGAGGAGGAGGAATTATTAGTCTGCTTAATAAGCTGCTGAGATGTCCAGAGGACGTGAAACTTTTCTAAGTTCAGGATTCCAGTACAGAGTATTTCACACTTTACAATTCTCTGGCAGGCCAGCCTGTTTGCACAGACCCTGGCTGCTGGGATTCAACATCTCACATTAGACCATTTGGAATTTATTTAACATGTGTCCCACAGAACGCAAGACTTGCTTCAGAGGAATAGGCAAATTACTTGTAAGTGTGCATTTACAAGATCAGAAGTCATGAAAACCACGCTCACTGCTTGTCGACTTATTTAGGGGAAATTGTGTAATCAACTTAACATAGCAGTTATCCTTTACCTAGAAGGTCAAGCTCATTGTTCCTGTATGTCACCACACTTGGCCATTAATCACTCAGGAGGAAATACATCATTTTTATTTACATTAATCTATACTAAGCTGCAAAAGTCAGATTTTCTCTAGTTTAATCCCCACCTTTTGGAAAAGAAGAAAGAGAAGAAAAAAAAGAAGAAAAAGAATGAAATTTGAGTGAAGGTTGCTAAACTACTTACCTCCTCATCACAAGCCATTAAGGAGACAGGTAGCTAAGACATTCAACACCCTTTCTTTCATCTGTTCCTATGTTTTCCTCAAACAGCTTGGATCCCACACCAATTTTTTGCCACTGGCATTTTCTCCTTCTACCTCCTGCATTTCACCTCCTGTGTGATTCATGGCAACTCATGAAATGAAGCAAAGAGAAAAAGTGATTGAGGGTCACCTTATGACTAGACATGATGTTCTCCCTTGGCCAAAGCCAGTAGACAGCACTTCTGGAAGACAATGTGAAAACATTGTCAACCCAGTGTGGTGTCTGGAAACACACTGAGTCCTTCATACTCTGAAGGCCCCTCTGGATAGTGATCCAGCTCATTTAATAAAAAGTACTTAAATTCTGGAAAGCCATTATCACATTTTCCCCTACCTGTCCTTCCAAAACTTCAAATCAAGTTACTGAAATTTTTAAAAATAAATATGCTAGAAAACTGACAACAGCTCAGAGGCCCTCTCCCCATCATGTCCTTCTTCACCTGGGCTTTCCCTACCATGAATGATGTTATGCCATTTCTGGGACTGTTTCAGAACCTGCCACTTTGGGATATCTCTCCTGTGCATTAAATTGCATGTGGTTACACTCCAGAAATGCATCCTGCCAGGTCAAGAGTTTTTCTTCCCTGGGAATTAATTATGAAAAGTCTTCATGTCTGACATGTACGGCTACTTCTTATTTGCTGCCTACATGCTTTTCACTTTCCTGTTTTTTAACGGGTTGGAAATGCTAACAAAAGAGATAATCTGCCTTTGTGGGTATTCCCATAATTAGCAACACGCACATCTGGATAGAGTTTCAATAGTCCACTGTTATTCAAACAATTTGTAATCTCACAGACTGTGTAGTGAACCAGCAGACTGGAGCATATAGCTTTTCATTATTATGTGGTATACAGTACCCATAATACACAAATAAACTCAAAACCTGCAGCAGCAACAATGACACATTCTGTGTGGCCTTATTCACCAAACAGCCCTCTAAGAAGTCTTTATCGAAAAATGCAACACATCCACTAATTATTCAGGGTTGTAAGTGGGTAGGAAGTGTAGGAAAATCTTGCTGCATCTGTTCAACATTCTAAAAAGCCAAGTCCAGCAGCATTTACAGGATTTAAAAAATAAAGGCTATAAAAACCAAGAGCTCAGAGCTTAGTTATGTGGGTGCACAGTACCATGTAACATGTAACAGTAGTCGATTTTACAGGATATAACAATACACACCAGCATAGCCAAAGGCAGGATCAAGCCCTTAAAATTTTATATTGTGATTCGTGCTCAAAGATTTGTTTCAGTGTGGATGCCATGACTCATATTCTCCATTCCCCCAGTGCTTCATCCCCTCCTTCCCCACGACCCAAGCTAACTTTTTATTAAAATGCTCTGGATGCAGATTCTCTTGTTTAAGCCTGGTATTTATGGATTTCATCCTGCAACCTGTACTCACAGGACTGTGGGACTGGCCTGTCTGGAAATGTTTACTGCAGAAAGAAAAGATGTCTGTTCCTGCTCCTTGGCTGAAGCTTTTCCTTTTAATGACAGACTGTCCAGATTTCCTCAGCACAGGACTGACTAGGAAACATCTCCCCAGCTTGCTTAGCTCCTATGCAGCTCTAAAGCATCATATCTGAGCCCACACTGTACCACAGGACAGTGCTGAATCATTTCTAAGTGGTGTTTCACAGGTCTCAAAAGGTATCTCCACTAGTTGTTGACGACAAGGCTTTATATTAAAAATTTAATATCAGAAGAATATATCATTCAGTTAATCAGCACTGGTTTATGGGGAAACAGCTCAGGGCTGTAGAAAATTCCAGTTTGAAATATGTCCGAGTGAAGATTTGTTAAAGGAAAGTACACATCAGTGAAATGTTTATTCAGAGAAAGCAATTGCCAAGTGGGTGAATACAACATAATGATGGTGAGCCTGGCACTGTGAGTTAGAGTTCTCCCCATGGCTCTTACTCATATTCTACCTCAATCAAGGATGTAATTTTTGATCTTTATATTCTTTTTCTTTCCCATTTGTATAATACAGAACGATACAACAGTAACTACAGGGCTACTTTTCTCCCCCCAAAACCTGCTTTGCATCCTTGGCATCTTACCTGAACAACTCTGAGTTTGGAAGAGCTTGAGAATGTTTATTTCTAGCAGAAGGACTTTGGGTCCATGCTTGTTGTGGAGTCTCTTGGGGCTTTTGGTGACAAGACCAAAAGAGAGATAGCACTGAGCTTTCCATCGTGGCCTGCTGCTCTGGGATAAAGGACATTTCAGAGCATTCTAAGAAAAGTATTTCTCCCCCTGCACTTCTTCAAACCCTGTGAAATGCTTTTTCAATTATGTTATGTACATCAAGGATTGTTAAACTGATTTTTAGTAATTACTCACATTGATTTATCAAAACTTGTGTATTTACATGTTCCTTTTAAATAACAATTCTTCAATCACAAAAGCTGATATTCACCAAAACCTGATATCTGCGCATTGTACACATTCTGGCAACACAAATCCACATGACAATTATCTGGATGTTTTGACTAGCTCCTAGTGCTACAGATCTAGGTGGCATTGACAATGGATGTTTTCCAGCCAATCCCACACTTTTTTTCAACCAAATACAAGCAAAGAATTCCTTCTTGTATGTGACAACACATTCTTATTTCTCAAAGGTATTGTACAGCTACATTAATGCATAAGAAATGTGTTGAGGTGATGAGTTGAAAAACACAATGAAGGTGCCAATCAAAACTTAGAATACTGACAAACACTGAAGAAATTCAAACCTCCATACAAAAGCTGAAGCTCAAGGCCCATGTGAAATAAAAAAAATAAAAATCATGTAACATAACAAGGGTTATCTTTGATTAAAAAATTACACTTTTTCTGGTATGAAATCCGTGTTGTTTCATTTTTCAAAAGTTAAGTTACAATAAGCAATAAAATCTCTTGCACAAACTGCAGAGTAAGTTAATTTTGAATATAACTAAACAATATATCAGCGAAGTATTCCTTTCGGCTTCCTGGAGACTTGTATATTGCCAATTTATAATTAGTTGCAGATTTTCAATTACTTTCTAGCTAACAAAACAGTTTCATTTACATTGTTTACTTGCCACTTAACTCAAATTGTACCCAAATTGGTTATTTTAAAATGTGACACAGATTTTCAGGGCCAAAGCAAATTCTATATATTTTAATGTAACAAGCATCTGTATTTCAGTCTTCAGTGATAAAAGTGTACAGGATTTGGCCAAAACTCAATCAACTCCATCACAATCTCAAAATGCCTCCTGTGCAATTTGTCAAAAGCAGATTTCTTGGCAACAACACATAAAACTACAGCAACATATAATGAAGAACATAATCTCGGAAAATACGCGAAGTTTGTTTTGTGTACTAATTGAAACTGGGAAACCACTGTAGGCAAATTTAAATTCAACAGAAGATCAAAGAAATTAACCATCAAAATATCATTCTGCCACCATGCTTAAATATAGTCCACTGCACTGAGTCTCATTCCTGATAGCCCCATTCATCAGGAGCATACTAAATTCAGGGTGCAGAAATTTGGGGGTAGAGGGACTAACTGGAGGGATTTTATTTGGTGTTATTCAGTACCAGGCAGACCTCAGCTAACTCTGTTACATGATACTCTTTATGATAATGCACCCTGCTATGAGATTTAAGAACTGGCTGTCTGCAGCAATACCCTGTGCCAAGAGATTCCTATTACCAAGGGAGAGAAGAGTTCTCCACTCCCTGTCCTGCCACACAGACATTAAATGCAGGGGATTTTTGACTTCCAGGATAGCAAGTGCAAGCCTCTGACCAGCCCTTGTTGTAGTCCTCATCCTGTAATTGATCATCCTTCTCCTCCCCATGTAAAATAATCACGGGTTTTAATTTTTTCTCATCCAGAATTTCCCACTCAACACCTCTAATTGTTCTGAAAATTTGTCCATCTCTGCTAGATGTTGAGGGAGGACACCTGTTATTGGGGTCAGACAGCCTCTTGAAGCAGACACACCCATCATGGAGCAGACTTTCCTTTTTCTGCACACAGAGGTGTCCTCACAGACCTGAGTGGGACAGCACCAGTGTCACTCTCCTGATGAGTTATGACAGATTTGGGGCTTACAAGTTTGCTCTAAATGCATGCACATTTCCGTGATATATATTTTACCTTTTGTGTGAAAAATCTTATTCGAAGTTTTATTATCTGGACTAGTCCAGGTTGGCAGAGCTGTTCTACAACTTCTTCTCCTCCCCAGCCCTACCTGAGGCTAGAGCTGCCTTGGCCATGGAGTGCCTTGATGCCAGCCCCAGCAGAGATCACAGCTCCACCACGGCGAGGGCCGATCGCAGTAAACAGGCAGATGTGCCAAGTTCAAAGGATGGACAAAACTTCCCTGGACATTTTAGACTGAAATTTGATTTTGTTCTTGGATCAGGGCTGGTGTGTTTCATGAACTGCGCTGGTTTAGGTTAGGTGGTGCAGAAAGCAGATCATGTTTTTTTCAGTGGAGAAGCATCTTTTGGGGGAAGTGTTATTGCTATTGTTCCCTCCTTTTTCCTGTTTCTTCTCCTTTTGAATACAGCATGACAGCTGAATTCATGTGCTCTGTTATAGAGCAGTCTCTATAACAGAGATACTTAATATTAACCTACAGTATTTCGTAGGGAATACTACTTAATCATATTCTATGCACAATAGCAATTTAATAATATATATATGTTAAAAATAACGAAGTCTACCATTCCTAGCCCCACTCCTGAACAGCCGTTATTGTCTCCTTCCAGCAGCAAGAAATGGGCATTTAATCTTACTTTCAACTTTCAGTCTTTAAATCAGTTTTAAATCCATGACAAGACTTTACATCCTACCCCATTGTTAGCAAGATTCCTTAATTGACTCCTTTAAAAGACTTTATCCAATCCTTTTGAAAGTTTAAATAAATTATATCCACTGGTTCTCCTTTATCCATTATTTGTTAACTATTTCAAAGAAACCTGAGAGGCTATAGAAATCGTGCTGATTTGTCCCCATCATATTATCCTCATCTAGGTCCTTTATAACTTGATCTTTAATCATTCCCTCAACCATATTTCTTTGCAGTGAGGCACCTCCCAGGTTTATAATTTCAGGGATCGCCCATAACACCTTTTTAAAAGGAGGGCAACAATGTTGATCATGCTCTGATAAAACTTTTTTTAAAAAAAGTGCTGTCGCCATTTGTCAGTTGCTCTGTTACCAGCCATGGTTGTCTCCATTTATGGCCTCTGGGCTTGATTATCACATCTAGATACACTTAGGAACAAATACGGCAAATATGAAAAATCTGCAACTGGTACAGACACTGCGAGCCCACTTCAGCAGCCAGAGCAGTCTGGAGCACACCTGGGACATCCCCATGGCACATCCCTGTGGAACATCCCCACGGAAGATCCCTGTGGAACTCTGCTCCATGGTACTCTGCTTTCACCACTGGCTCTCTGCAGGGCTGAATGCAGGTAATGCCTCCAGCCTGGCATTCAATGGACCCACGCTTCCACTGAATGAGATAATCTCCTGTAGCTCTGAACTTCACCCTTCCCCAAGGATCTGCTGTAGGATCAGTCAGCAACAAAGGTGAGCCTTGCAAAATTCAAAAGACAGTTGTCTCAGAGGCTGGTGCAAGAGTAAAACTGACTTTTGCAAAAGAGGAAAGTAACAGTGATACTGTATCATGTTCCCAACAAACAGCCAAATTTTTTTCTTGGGGTTTAATTAATAATAAAAATAGGCATATCCAGACCTTTGTCAGAGAGTCAGTGGGGCAGCTAAATAAAGAAGCAACATATACATATTCTTAAACTTTAAAATGCATAAGGCATGCAGATGCTATTTTGTCAAGAGAGTGAAACCTAAAAACCTAGAGAGCTATTCCTCTTGACTTTCCTCCAAACTCATATTATTGCCATACAGATCCAATTATCTATTACAAATTAATTCTTCTAGTCCTTCCAGCACATTTTTTATCCCTTTGTCTCTGTCAGAACGCTGCTGTCACTACTTGCAAAGAAAACCAATGGAGGAGGTATTTCCCCATTGCCTAGTGATGCAAACAAATAATCTAGCTTTTCTACACTCTCCTGCTCATCAAGCTGAACTGGGTTTGACAACTGGAATGTATTAATTAAACCCTTGCACATTTAAGGGGAAAAGAGTCACTCTGCCAAATAAAATGGGACAATAATGAGGACAGCATTGGAGCATCTCTACTGAAAACTTGCCACATTTCTAGACACGTATTCATTCACCCACTCATCCTTCCCCCTCCCCCAGGATCACCAGTTTGGTATGAAGTTCAGAAACAAGGATAACAGCAAGCAGCACAGGAGATAAGCGGGCACAGTGAGTATTTTTTAATTTCCCTTATTAATGACATGAAGAATTGGTTCTTTTTAAAATGATTTAGTATTATTTCCACCCTCTATTCTTATGAAGCAAAAGCATAAGACTAAGAAGGGAGTCCATGCTGCACCATGCAAACATAAAGAATCAAGGCATTTACCATCACATATGGGATCTCAACAACCCTCTTCTGGGTTTTACAAATTACTTTCACTACAGAGTGCCTCTTGCTTTTGTAGAGCAGGGTGCAACTGGGGAAAACACTGATTGAAGGCTCGGCTTCTACAACAAATGGACTTTTGGGTATGGCAGGAGGAGAGAGAATACCCCAAGCTCCCTTTCCTCCTCTCAGGACTATGGGTCAGGACTCCAGTTTGCAGCTGCAATCCAAGCAAGCCCAGCTGCAGATGGTCACCAGGAGAGATTGGTGCTGTTGGCCAGTGGCCATAAAGAAAAAGCTGTCACCACATCCCCTAAAAGCACTGGCAGCACTTTCCAGGGACAGCCTGGAAGGGAGAGGCACCAAACACTTGGAAACAACTAATTGCTTGAGAGAGAGTGTAAACTTAATAAGTAGGCCACACAGATCACAACTTTACCACCAACATGTTGAACCATTTATAAAAAAGTTTTGTAATTCTGCATAATTAAGTCTTTTAATAATGTAGATTTGAAGACTACAGAGCCACTGCACTTAAGGTTGATGCTATTTTAATTACACAGAAAAGACATAATTTGGGAAGAAGCCTTGCAGTTTATTACATTTACTTCTGTCAAATAACTTATAATTGTGTGCCAAGGTGCCTGAGAAGAGTATTGTGGGTTTTTTGCCATTTTTAAACAGCTTATGCCACTCGAAAAGGATTACTTCCTTTGTAAGTTGCTGTTTCAACTGAAAGGTAGCAATTAATTAAGCCATTTACATAAAACTGTCTTGGATCAGCTACCTACAAAGATAAAGACTGAAATCTACCTTCTAATTGAACAAATAAAGTTTTAAAAATAAATATATGTTGGTAATTATCTGTAATAATACAAATTAGGAAATTTAGCTGATAAAATGAATATGTCAGAAATTAAGACTAAATTCTTATCATCCAATTGAATAGGAACAGTCTATCCAAAAAACGTTCTTCTAATTTATCTTTCACTTATTGTCACATTACACATCTTTTTATCATTTGATGTCTTGCCACATCAGATGATGCAAATTGAGAGGAGGTGGAAAGTGTCTCTATTTCAAGGGATGTGCTTATTCTGATCAGGAGTTTTTTGTGGAGTTTTTTTGTTTTGTTTTGTTTTTCTGGACAGAAGAGAAAGGAAAACCCTCTGTTTTTCACAAATTGTCATTACACACAGCAGGAAACAATAAATGACATAATGTAGCAAAATAACCTGGGGTACTTCAACACACACAATCAAAAGTAAACTGTTCATTTATCTAACTAACTGTATGCAATTGATACGAGTTCATAGTATACTAACATATGAAGTACAATAAAATAGGTGTGTCTTTTATTGCAATAGTTTTAACAGCAGAAACACAGCTTAGAGCAAAATCATGGTCTCTCTTGCATTTAACTACAGTCTATATTTTTCCCTCTATACTTAAAAGAGGAAGTGGTACAAAAACATCTTATGCCAGTGGTGAAAGAGATCTACACCAGAGATTTGCATTGCTGCAGCTACAGCAGCACAGACAGACGGACCCCGTGCAAAGTAATTTTTGCATCCAGCCTCTAGCACAGAAGGTGGTTTCTCATCCTCCACCTGTGTGGTGGTTCAGCTGATTAATGGTCTCACTGTGACAGCTGTTACACATGCAAAACTTGCACTGAAGCGAGTGGTGGGGTTTTTTTGTCTGCATAATGACTCGAGGACACAATTCTGAGTCATATCACACGTTCTGAGCCAGGTCTCTTCCTTCCCTAATTATTGCATTCTTTCCTAATGGATGGGATGCATTTTCTTCCAATATATCTCAGCCAAGTGTTCTTCCCACACATAAATCAAACTTATAATACTAAAAACTTAATCTGGAGAGATTTCATATTAAAGCTTGCACTGTCTGTCTCCAGGCAGTGATGCAGTACCTCGGAAGCAGCTGAGATTGCTCATTACACATGTTGTGCCTGCACCACCAAACCAGATCTCTAGGACTTATGAAAATATTTATGTACACAACTTGGAGTACCCAGTGGGAGTATGCACCTACATAACAATAAGCACAATGTTAAGTACTCACAAGATCAGGGCCCAAATCAGCAAGAGATTTCACTCTGCAAACATCTCAACCTCATTTTTTACTAGTGACCAATAATGGGACATTCAGTCACTACTACTGGGCTTCTACATCTGGAAACATCTGTGCAGGTAACTCTTCAGGGCAGAGGACAGCACTACTTCTAGGTTTATGCAGAGCCTTCAGACTGTGTGTTACCCTTTGAAAATCAAAACAAACAAATTCCTGGAAAATAATCATGTAATACAACATCTGCTATCTGATCCTTGACTGCTGTACCTCAAAATTTTATAATATTTTGTAAAATTATTTGAACTGAATTACTGAACTAAACAAAATTGCCTTTTACTATGACTATACAGCAAACTTGTTCCCTGTGTACAATTCCACCACTTCCAGGTCCACAGCTGAGGTGCTGAGCACCTGTGGTAGTGATTCCTTCAGCTCCAGTCTACCACACGAAGTAAATGTCACAGGCATTTACTGAGGCATTTTAGAAACTGAATAGAGCATCTCTTGCCCTGTTTTTATACTTGCTTCAAGGAAATATTTCAAAATAGGATACAACAATGGAGAGAACTGCATATCTAGCATAATAAGCAAAAATTGAACACCTTTAGAGATACACCTTTGCACAAGCTTGTGAACCAAAGCATAAATACAAAGATGTAAGTGCACTACAGAAAATACTTTTCATGAATGTATTTTATGTAAGAGAACATGCCACTTCTTGATGTAATCTTCACTACTAGTCTGAAATCATCAGTCAAATAGGATGCAAAAATCTAAAAAAATCCAAGAAAAAAAACAGTTTTCTTTTCTGTTTCTCTTTCAATCAGTGTTTCAAAGAATCCCTTTGCCTTTTATAATTTCTACAAAACTGAAGCAAAGCATCACTCCGGACTGATCCTTGGTTTAATAAATATAATGTATGTTCCCTGCCTCAATGAGAGTGAGCTACCACCTGACAGTAAGCAACACTTCCATCTCAAGTTCAGCATGCAAGGTATGATGATACAGTCACTGCAATGGGAGCTCTTGTGCATTGTGCATGGTCATTTCATAACAGTGGAAACAGCTGATAAATACTTCTCACCACATTACAAACAACAGAACACACACACAATCCTCCCACACTTCTCCATCCACCCTGTATCAGTCATTGCTGTTAACATGATTAATAAAACACAGTTTGGTCAATAATAATTTGCTTTTGCTTTCACCAGGAAGCTCATCTTCCTTCCTTTGCCTATGGCTCTTCTATTGCTCTCGACCTCTGGTCCCAGAAAATGGTACAGCTTTGCAAAATGCTTAGAGATGTTTCATCTATGGAAGATGCCATGGTGAATAAACCTCTGCATTGCTTCACTCTACATGTGTCAAAAGTGAAGTTTCTTCTGCCACTAATGACAAGTGTCTTCTAGAAGAGACAAGCCTAGCCTAAGGAGCTATTCAAAGGGTAAATGCTGTGTTCAAAAAGAAAGTCTACCCTTGGCAGAAAATCTGATATGTTCTTTGCAGGAATATAATCACTTCTAATATCAAGATTAATTTGAACAAGAGAACCCTACCACAGCTGGATTTTTACAGCTGGGTTTTTAACTTTATACCAAAAAGTGAAATCACTGCTGCACATGTGTAAGGCTGCATCTCCAGAGTGGCTCATTTCTCTGAAGTCCACCTAGAAACTGGCAATTTTGTGGTAAAGAAACAGGTAAACAATTCAGTTTTAAGGAAATTTTTATTTTTGTAGCTCCTGGATCATTATCTAGATGTATCTATTGAGTTACAAAAAGGTGATAGTCTTATGAAAGATCATCAGCTCTGAATTGCTCATCCTATTGCTGTTGATTTCTGTGATGCAACAACCTTTGGCAAATATACTTGAAACTATGTCACACTTGTCTCCTTCTGAGGATGTAATGCCAGTTAAAGTTCTCTGGTATGTGGAAGTTGTTTTCTTTTGTACTCATGGAACAGGTAGACAGGAGTTAAAAACTGCCCTATTGCCTTTACATAAAAATGAGTGTGAGAAATCAATTCTGGAAATTATAATTCAGTTTCTACTTCTACTTTGCCCCAGATGACTCAGACATTACCTCGTTGACAAGGATCAGAAAGAAACCACTGTTTCAACTTGCCAAGCCTGTGGCTAGAAGTGACATTCTGAGTCTGATCTTAAGTAACAATCCCTAAGTAAAAGGCTATATAACTAATTACTAATCCCTTGAGCTGTCTGGGCTATAGATGGCACCATCATACACTATTTATTTATTTGGATGAAATTCTGTGTCAAAATATTTCAGCAGGACTACAGTGACCTGGAAAGATACCATAGGGATGGATGAGTTAGATATGCCACAGATCAGACAGATATTCTTAGCAAGTGTATGACTCTCAGAATGTTAAAACATATGAAGCTAGTTATCAAAAAGCAAAACATATCACAGATTTTCTTTCTGGTTTTTTTTAAGTTTAAGAACAGCATATAAAGAAACAATATAGCAGAGTCTTAATTTTTCATCAGCTAGCTCTATTCCTAATTATTCCTATATTTTATCCTCTGCAGATGCCAAAGATAAAATAGAAACATAATTAAACAAAAAGCAAGGAGGAGATGTCCTGAACCTAAATGTGTCTAAGATAACCTAGTTTTTGGAATCTAAACAAATGCCTCTTTAAACATTTCTTCTGCAGTATGCTTCACTTGGAAGCATCTTCATTTCCATGTGAAAATCACAAAATTGAATCCCCGACACCAATGCAACTAAGACCTCAAGAGCTTTTATTCCTTAAAATGTACAATCATTTCTCACTAGCTGTCACTAGCTGTTGACCTGTGTGATTTGTTATCTTCAACATAAAGTACACAAAAAGCTTTAGAAATTCCACATACAGGACCATCTGGTTAGTGTTACCCCATTTATTCCGCTCTTTTTCCATTAAATGTTTGAACCAGAAGTATACGAAACACTAATAATAAGTAGAATGTTCAACAAATGCTAATGACTGACCATAACTTATCACATTTTTCATTCTAAATTCCTCATGGAAGAAATCCATTTGTTTTCAGAAATCTTCACCGTTAGAGAATTTTCTCACTGCCCTGAGGAACTGATATTTGTTCCCTTTCATAACTCTTGGCAGTTATGTGTGTGTAGGATTCAATCACGAGGAGTTAAAATGGTGTATGTTTTACTTCTGCACATCTTACAGCTGTTTAAGTCCTGGGATAGTTCTCCATTCCTTCACGTGCTGAATAGGAAAGGCGTGTGCTGGCTTTTGAGTCCATGGCAAACAACATTCTGTGCCCAGGTGCAGAGAATCCTTCTTGAAGTTCACACATGCCAATGAGTGGAAATCCATTTTCTCATCCTTCAAAAATTTTCCAAGCCTGTGTCAGCTTGAAAACCAATTATTTTTATATGATAAACCAGGAGGAGAAATAGGCACACATTCATCCTAGTCTAGAAAAGGCAGCAGCTCCGTACTTACTGTGCTCTCCTGTGATCTGATACATCCAAGATCCTGTTCCCTAATTCAGACTGAACACCCACATTTCACACATCAGCTGAGGCTTCTGTCTCCTGACCCTTCCACAGAAGGTGTCTCTGTTTCTCCTGTTCTAATCATTCATTTCCAAATTACAGTTACTCATTAAAGGAGGCATTTTGATCCTCCCCCACAGCTCCCCCAGACACAGCACATGACCAGGTCTGTATATATCTCTTTCACTCTCCTTTTGACCAGGAACTCTTTGTCAAATGTAGTAACAAAATCGAAAAATGGCAGTGCTGTAGATTGATTTTTTGGGGTGGGGTGAATGCGTGTCTAAAAAATCCTCTCCTTATCCATGCTGAAGTACAACTGCTCTCATCTGTGCGTGTGGATATATCAGATAGCATCCACAGGACTCAGGACTTCCCAAAAATGAGAACTGAATATTGTGCAGGTAATCTCTCAAATCCAGCGCTCTCACCAGACCGAAAGCCAGAACAATTCCCAGCCACAGGTGTGGGGAAACTGATGTTTTATTCTAGCAGTTAGCACTTATCTCTCAAACTCTTGAGCTCCCCTCAAACTCTCCATTCCAGGCTGAAAAGAATAACTGAGGCCTTTGTCAGGAAGTGAGGCTGCTTGTCACATCAGCCAAGACCTGAAGCAGGAGGGCAATTGCCATTTTGAGAGCCTGGTTACCCTCCAATGCACTGACAGGATTCCAGTGAGTGACTGAGTCAAGGATGGGCCTTGTGCAACCTCCTTACATTGAATAAAACGTATTTGAGACTGACTCCCTTGCATTTATGTGCACTATAGAAATGTATATAACATGCATTCAGGGGAGAAATATATTCTATGAGCCCACCCACATCCAACATGTCAGTGAACATTTTATAAACTATTTTCATATTTACAGCAAAACAGTGTTAGATTCTTGAACCAGCTTATCCTTACTGAGTCTACATGTGTAGCGAGAGCAAAGTAGGAACAGGATCATGCACTGCTTGGGAAAATGTTAAGGAAACTGAATCCCCATTCACATCATTTCAGGTTCATCCTTTCAAACACCATTATAAATTAAAGAGCTACAATGAATTTTGTCATGGGTGGGGGTTTAGTTTGAAGCAACAATACTACATTTGATTCAAGAATAATCAATTGCGACCTATAATACCAGTGTGCCAGCTTTTTTAAATTAACTGACCACAGCTAGCAAACAGCTATTAACATGGTGACTGTGTGGGGATACAAAGATATGCAGTGTCTGTGCTGCTGAACCACAAAGTATTTTTAAAAGAAGGAAAAATTAAAGAGGATGACCTCCCCCTCTCCAAATGGCCACTAAGACAATGAACTTATTCAATCTTTACAGTCTTTTGTGCTTCTTTATAGGAATATTCCACCAATTTCCAAAATTACAGCTGGCGGTTGGCTTAATATGATTTTTGTTTTAAAATAATGACAGTGTTCACTACGGGGCTAAGTGTTCTATTAAATCAGTGATTAGTGCACCCTTGTATATATGCCACACGTAAAAACCATCATACATCTTCGTAATTGATTATAAAATCCTCTGTATGTATGTACAGTAATAAGGCCACCCTGATGTCAAAACATCCAGACACAGTTTATTACTCACTGCTAAATTCGTCCATTCCGTGGGTTTGACACCAACCTTTTCTATTTTCTCTCCCTAACAAACTGCAGATGTGTCTTCTGTGCAGGAGACAAGAACAAAAGACTTAAAGGACGACCTTTGGCACAGCAATATGGCCACAAGCTGGCAATGGCCACGGGAGCAGCAGCGCTGGATGAGCTCTTCCCAGGAAGGATGGATGCACCAGTGACACGTCCCCAGCCCAGGACAGAGCCATGCTCCCTCTGCACCAACAGGCCACTCCACATCATCTGTTCCAGCCTTTCCACCAACCACAGATGGTTCATATAACAATGCAGTATAACTCAGTTTGGGGTTTTTACAGATTTTGAGGAATATGGTTGCCTAAGGACAGATATGTGCTTTGCTATAAGACTGCCTGGTAGTAAACACCCTTTTGAAAAATCCAGCAATATTTTTCAGAAGCAAGTAATGAAAACTCCACAACTGAGAACATAACAAACCCAGTGTTTTTAACAGACTGAGAAATCTGTTAAGCTGAATTTTAAATGAATATGATAAATCAATAAAACAAGGGTTCTTGTGCCATTCTTGTACTGATTTAAAAAATAAAAACAAAAAAACCCCCAAAACACAAATGAAGAGACCAGTGACTTTTTTTTTCTTCCCTACCAGAAAAGTATACTTTTGTCCTATTTCCTTATAATAAAAAAAAAGAAAATTCTTCAGGCTCAGGTAAGGTAACTGTTCACCTCAAAGGTAGATGCCAGGCTTAGAAAATTTCTAACGATAATTCCTGTATTTCAGAAAGCAACTGTGAGGAGCTGGTTATGATGGGGATGCATACAAAGCCATCCTTACAATGTACCTCTTCCTTCTGCTTATTGAAAGAGTAGCTTTGGAAAAGCTTGAAGAATTTTTTTGATACTGGCATTTTCTTTGCTCATCACTTTGACCATTGTTACTCCTCTTTGCTATGGTTTCCCTTTTTCTGTTATATAAACATAATCTACTTGATTTTTCTTTCAAAGCATTCTCAGCCTAATCCCCTCCCAACCTATTCTCATTCATTTATTCCAGAGGGGAGAGCTCCCACCTCCAGTCAGCCCCTGACAGTAGGCTCCATCACCCATTTGTTACCTTTTCAAGCAAGGATCTTTGTGCTTTCTCCCCTGCTGCCCCCATGCTTGGGTAGAGCTCCTTGTTCATGTCCACAAAGCTGCCTCGTTATCCTCCTTCAAATCCCCTCTCAAACCTCCTCTTAACTCTGATGCCAGAAAAAAGGCTTGACAATGGCTGTGCTGCTGCAATATTGAGCCCACTACCTATGAAGCTGACCTTCTTATTCACTCCTCATGCTTCCCCATCTGCTTATACCCACCTGTTGTCTCCTGTCATTGGGTTTAAAATTTATCAGAGGAGAAAGGGCTAAATCAGCTTGAATTACTCTGCCTTTGCTGAGAATGCATATTCCTGTCAGCTGACATGAGGCAACTTGTTACTCTGAGAAAACATCTTTATATGCCTCAGCCATCTGGATGTAAATCCTCTGGAGGGGGCAACTCTGCTCTGTGTTTGAAGGCAGCCTAAGGGTCCTGGTCCTGGCTATTTCATAGCACAAAAACATTGCTGGATGTATAACAAGGAATATGTTTGCTCTTCTAGGCACCCAATTGTGTGTGTTACCACAGCTCGGGAGCCTGAGTACATGGACAGAAGACAGAAAGTTTACTAAACAGTTGAATGAAATATGGGTCAGCCTCTCAGGGTATCGAACATATGGCCCATATTTAAATATGACTAATACACAGGCCGAATTCTAATAAACATTTAAAAAGTTGGGCGATAGACATATGCAGCTACAAACTACCTGGTTACCCATCCATTAACACAGAGGGTTAAAAAAGCTTGACTTGAATAGCAACATCATCTATCTCTACAAGGCTTCTACTTCCACTGCCTCCTCTCCCATCCTGTTGGACAAGTAACAGAGCAGCACCACTCAGTCTCAACAGTCTCATAGGCAGGATTAAAACATTTAGCTACTGTGAAATTAACTCACTAAAAAAGCTAGATTTTATTTTACAGATGAAACGGGGTTTGAGTGATGCTAACAGAAGCGGGTTGGTGCTGTACAGGGCAGGGAAGAAGACTTCCCCTGAGTGGGGAAATCAAGTCTCTGAGTCATTCAAAGTATAGGAAAACATCTTTGATTAAAACAATCAACCTAATTTCCAATTTTTCATTTAGCTAAAAAAATATTAATTAGTATTTTTACTCTGAAAATAAATACATAGCATTCAATAGCAAAAATCTCAACCCTTAACTTTGTGCTTGCTTATTGTCTGAGGATGAGGCTTGAATTCGCCCTTTTCTAGAAATCCCATTTAGGGAAGTGTGGGATCAGTTACTTCCCTTTAAAAAAACCCAACTTTTACAAGTGGAAAAAAATCCCACAGAGGTTGCAGGGTAATGTTTTTCATTAACCGGAACGCGCATTTTCAGAAGTAAATCTGCATGCTTTTTTTCTGGCAATAATTAACAAATTATTGTATATAATTTTTTTAAAATTACTCCCCAGATAATGACTTTTCTGTTAGTTTACACCAATGAATACTGCCAACCTGTTTGTTTTTAAGAACAAAGCAAGAAGTCCAAAGCCCATTGCTGCAAGCCATATTTCCAATCCCTATCTTCTGCATAGTTTTGAACTATAAAAAAGAGAATCTTTTTCTAAAACTTAATAAAGAAAAATGAGCATGACCAAAACAGTTTCAAACCCCAATCTTCAAATGAAAGTGCAAAATGAATTTGAAACTGCAAATGAAGTAACATTTGTTTTAGCAAACAGCAATTTGTACAGATAAGGTTATTTACACAAGAGCTCAACACATTTTTTCCATCTGTATTATTTGACAAGATGGATCCAAAATTCAAGAAAGTTAAAATTGAATAAACAAGGGTATCCGTATATTTAAAAATCCATTTCTTTTACTACTTCACCTAATACAAAATCAGCCCAATGTGTCTGCCATTTTAAGGAAGTCTTACAAAGTTTGAATGAGCAAGTGTACTTCATTACAAAAGATAAAAGTTTCTTCTTCCCTACAGTGAAAATAAGGTAATTTCAGAGGCTGTGGCTTATAATTATTCACTGCTGAAAGGATTTTAAAAGGTCCATATTGAAAACAGTGACCCCCAGCTTCGCCTCAGAATGAATGGAGGTAAAAATTCTCATTTTGTTGGAATGCTGGTTGATAACTGTTAAGCAAAACATGCATTTCTTCATTACAGTGCGGTCTGCAAGTTCATTTAAATAACAATATCATCCAGCATAAAAGTCACAAAAGAATTATCTTGCAATTTCAATATGTTGAAATGTATTATTAGTGCTAACAATGGGCACCTTGAGTAAATAAATGAATGTCTGTTATTGGCAGCATTACTTCCGACTATTTAGCTTTATGGAATATCAAACTTTATAATTCAACACCTTGGTCAAGAGTGTTTGCTTGTGTTACTTTTGAACTAGAATTGACATTTTTTAATGTCTCTCCAATTTCCTCTTCCTTTCCCCACTGTTACCAAGAAAGTAAAAAAAAATACATTGCCTGAGCATGGGAAGCACTATTGTGCACTTTTGTGAGGTATTCAAAGAGCCACCTTCATACTGTCATTATTTTTCATGACAAAAAAAATCCCCTAAACATGTAAATTAGATTTTTTTTTGAAAGATATATATTTATAAATTATATCAACGGTATACAAAACCCACCAACAGTCTTTTCTGATTGGCAAATCCCACAGATCTCACAGAATAAAATTAACATTTTAGAATATTATTATTACAGGAAATCATCTCTATCTCAAGAGACCCCACCCAATTCATTACCATTAAGATAAAAATCACAGCACAAGAGGTGCACAGCCTCTGAGATTGATTTTGTGTCCAAAACCATGCGATGATGGCAAGTGCTCTTTAAGAAAACATTCCCACTGTGAGCCTTCAAATGGCTCCAGGATGAGGAGGAGCTGTGCTGGTTATCAGAGATCACCCCACACCGACTTTGTGGGGTACCCCAACTGCTGATGGAAGTTTTCAGGGTGGAAATTCAGTCTGGTTCCCTCACCCCTGTATACACAGGGCTCATCCAGACTCCAGACTTTCCCCTCCTCCCCACTGTCAGTGACCCAGCTGGAATCCCTGTGGTGCCAGAGAAGACAAGCTCTGACGTGGTCCCTAACAACACAGGTGACCATGATTTAACCATGGCCATGAACGGGGCTGTGACACTGACTGCAGAGCTTTCACACAGCTCTTCCTTCTGGTGAGGCTCTGTGGGCTCCACCACAGGTTTCTCTCAGCTTCATTTTGGATTCCCTGTGCCAGCCCTTGGGTGCTTCCCCTTTGCATGACATTTCTGCCCCCTCAGCAGAGCTGATGCCACAGAACAGTTTGCTCGGTGCAAAGCTGGCTGTTGAACTTATTTCATCAGCAATGGTTAAATTAAAAATGGTTAAATTAAATCAATAGCAATGGCTAAATTAAATCAAATAAAGGCACTGTTCTTTGCACTGAAATGACTGAAACAAACCCCCTCCCATCTGATTTTGTCAGGTTTGCTGTAGGGTTGGCAACCTCAGGCAGATGGATGGGATGGAAAGCAAAGAGATGGTAATATCTTATACACCACAGCTATATTGCTTGGAGTACATCTACCAATATCCTACACCAACGGAGTCTGTTAGCCACTTCTTCACACCCAAGATATTCACTAAAGAGGATACCCCCAAAAATACATGAAAATTTATAGATAAAATTTATAGATAAAGATACCCCACCTTACATGAAAATGGCAGATTCAGTTGAGCTTAAAGAAAGAAAAAACTTCTCCCAAAAGACAATGAATACAACCAAGTCGTGCAGCGTGACTTAATGGTCATAAATGGTATTTATATCATTACCACAAAGATTGAGAAATGGATGGAGACTGCTGGGATATGCTGAACCAGGCAGCAGCTTGAAAACATGCATGTAGTAAAATGTTCCTTTCTTTCATACCACCACAGAAAGGATGTAGTTTGTAATTCAGGAAGACAACATTTACTCATTTTCACAGATCTGCAGGTAAAAAGAAATGCAGTTCTGTTTAACATTAACTACACTGACTTCATGGCCATATGTAGCCTGGCACAGTATCAACCTTGAATGATTGCAGAGTTTGTAATGACTGACAAGGCAGAAGTCAGTCTTGTATTTAAGGCAGAATATTCAGCTACAAGAAATGAAGGTTCACTTCTAAATGTAACGCATCCCCTGCACCACCTTTGGTAGGTTACAGTCTGTGCATCTGCAGCACATGGAAAAGATAACACTACTCCTTTCTCCTATTCTTTGTCTTGACAACCAAGATTATTAACTCATCAGTGCAGAGAATTTCTCTTAATTTGTGTTTATACAGTAATTTGTACAACATGGCCCTAATTTCAGATGGAGACTCTATGCACCACTATACTTCTAAATAAAGCCTAGCTCGATTTCTTCAAGACTACAGAGCCAAATTACAGCAATTCATTTAAACAAACTGAAGAAGGGCTTGTATATGGGAAGATAGAAAGGGACTGAACATGTGGTTAGCAAGGGGGAGTTTCTTGTGCTGTTAATCCAATTCCAGGGTGACTGCTGGGAATCTTCTTTACTCAGTAAAGCCCTTAATTATGAAGACAGTCTATACAGAACTGCTCAGGACAAAAACAATGAACAAGTGTCATGGTTAAACTATCTCTTCTTTTATAACTGCCTCATTTCAAATGTCTAATAGAGAAGTTTACAAACTCAGAGCCACTGGATCAGAAGCACTATCTTGTTTTTACACCATAGGTCAATGCACCAGCATCCTGTAGCAAAAAGGGTATTACACAAGTGCTGAAAGGAGTAAATATCAATGAATAGTAGTAGCCTGTGACGTCTCCAACATGTGATACTGCAAACTCAAAAAGCAATTTGGCACTTTCAAATGCTGGCACTAAATGCGGCCGAGTAATGTGTTTCTACAGCTCTCATTCTATACATGTGTGATCTCACCCTCAGGTCTATAGCCAAATACAAGAAAAGAAATAAGGGGGAGCTGCAAAAACATGTGAGAAAGAAACACTAAATAGTAATTCTCCAACCCCCAATGCTATGTGGCACAGAGACAATGTTAGCAATGGAAATCCTGTTGCAGGCAGCCAAACACTCAAAGAGAAGAAGAATCCAAGCAGCAACAGACCTGCAAATCTCAAGAAGATCCTACAGCCAGACTGTTTTAGGTTCCCTGAATAGACAGGTCTGATCAGGCATGCCATCTTTTTTCTTGTTTCTGTAAGAATATAAAAGGCTGATTGCTCCTGACTTCAGCATATTTTTGCTCTAATGTGCAAACTGCCAGGCAGTCCCACACTAGAGATTGATATCACCCAAATCCTGCAAGGGGTTCTGATAAAGCATTAACCGAGTGCTCTGACCAGTTATTAATGGAAGCTTTCTCGGTTATTACAGCCATCATGTCAAAACTCAAGCCAAAGGAATTTACCCAGGCTCTGTCCAAGGAATACGACACAGGAATGTAATACACATATGGCAAAGATTTAATGTATGTGATGACTGCTAGGCAAATGATGTTTTTATTGTCCAAGAAACAATGGCATATTCAAATCTGGTAAAAGGAGTGAATAATGATGTTAGATCATTGCACCACCAGGGACACACAGAAGAAAAATTTGTTGCAAAATTTGTCTCTCTGTGAATGGAGTAAAATGATACTGAGGACGGGCAGACCATCAGGAATCGAATTGCTTTCAGGAAGAGGGGGGCTGGCATTTTTTTATTGCCAGTAATTTTCTAATGAACTGTTGACAATCACAGATGTTCTCACACCTCAGACAGCTGGGGTTCTCAAAAATTCACCATGTGGCCAAGTGTCAAATTTTAACTGGCTTTTACCTGCCTTTGTGGTTCTGGCTACTCAGAGGATGCCACTGGTTTACATTTTTGCTGTTTGGATAGTTACTGGCTAAAGGCAATAGTTTCCATTTGCCTTTGCCCTGTCGTGTACGTAAACACTGCAGCTTAAAACCAAGAGTAAACCATGCATGGACCAGCATAATGAAAGGCAACTTGTACATAGCAACCACAAAGAACGCGAATTTCCTTTTTGGAAAAAAACATACCATTTTTCACTTAGCTTTTAGGAGCATCATAAAAATGTGCACAAAATCACCAGTTTTCCATAGCTCTATCTCTTTTTTGGTCACCAATAAAGGCAAATTAAAAATGGGTTTGTAACCAATCCGTAAGCCATGAAATTTTCACAACAGCGACACAAGTTTTAAGGTAAAAACCCAAACACTAAGAATTAAAAACACAGGACCTGCTATCAGACAATCACAATTATCCATTTGTCCAAATTATAGGGTTCCTCTGGACTTTCTGATTGCAAACAAGAACATTTTCTGAGAAAGCTACAAGAATGGTATGTAAAAGTATCTTTATAGTCACTTCTCTGGTTTGATTTCTGGTTTGAAACAAACTAGAGTAAATTCAGAATTGCCCAAGATTACACAAGAGACCACTCTATAAGAGTCCAAGAAACCCATTAGAGACTATTACTTTTACCTAGCTACATCCTCTAAAATTCGGGGGTGGAGTAACTGCCCTCCACAACTTGAGGGTCTCAAAATGTCTGTTATTTTCCTGTGACAGGCTGCTTCATCTGATTTAACAGAAAACAAAAATTGAACTTTTACACAGGACTTTTTAGAGGCTGTTTTTTATGAGAACTATCCCAATAAGAAACAGTTTTCTTTAACAAACACTGTTCATGTTAGCTTCTGCTAAAACAATAGGCATAAAGTGGTACCTTTTGAATCTTCTCTCTCAGGTAAGGTATTTCTGAACTTGATAACAACACCCGAAATATTCTTCCTTTTTATGACCTAGAAAAATGGCTGGTATTCTAAAAATGTGTCTATTTTTAAATGATATGTATTTGATAGTTTGACTTGTTTTTAATCATCTCATACAGAAGTGATGTGCTACTAATGACAACTGAAGTACCCGAAGATACTTTTCATTTACAGATTTCAAATTAAACATCTCCCAACACTCTGTGAGAATTGTCACCTTCACTTCAAAAACTAGGGAAAAAAATTATTAGAAAACACCTTCCATACAGTGGAGAGAGAGAGAGAGAGAGAGAGAGAGAAAGAAGTCCACCCAGATCACATATTCCAATCTGGTGTTTTATTCCTATATGGCACAATCCAGTTTTCCACTGTCCATTAACGGCATTTAAAGTACAATAAAGAAATTAAGTACAATTGGTACTTTAGAACAGGGGCTTGCACATGGTATTGCACCCTGGTAACAATTATTCTGATGACTTCCACTATGCATTACAAGTGCAGATTACTTTTAATCCTGCAGATTAAGCTACAATAGGTTGTCAGAATGTGGCTCCTTCCATATGGAAACTCTGCACCCAGTGTGCTCCTCACACAACGGGACCAGAAGGCACAGGGGCTCTTGGCACTGTTAGGGTACCAGATCACCCTCAGTGCTTCCCCGTGCCCAGAACTCCAGCTGAGCAGCAGGTCATGACTCCTCAGGGCCAAAGGATGTCCTACAGCAAACGCACCCACATGTTTGTGTTTGATTTGCACTTTCACTGTGGATTCACAGGACATGCATGAGAGCATTTTGCACGCCAGTGATGCACTGCATTGTGCTGCTCTCTAAGTTTAGGCTGCATTTCTCTAAAGTGGGACTGCACGCACTCCTACTCCACCTAAGGCATTGAATCATGGATTCTTCTCTTACACGGGAAGCCCCTCTCTTTCGGGGTAACTTTTAGTAAAAAAGAAACCTTTCTTAGGAAAGGTTGCCTTGCTTGTTCTCCCCATCCCAAGCTCTCTGCATATTCTCCAAAACGATATTTTAAAGTGCTAAAACAACTGGCCTTTTGTTCTGTATCAGGGGACATTTCATTATTGCAGACCCCAAGCCTGTGTCAAGAAGCCAGAATGAGTGGGATTTCAAAAGCTGCTCCCATCCTATTTTGCTAAGAAGCATCTTTTGAAAAGGAGCCAGCTTGTCACTCAGTCTGTACTGTTAGCACCTCCTCCCTTCCCAGGGAATCTCAATCCCAAATGCAGATAAGACAACAATGGAGAAAGCAAATTAGCCCAATGTTCAAAATGGAGATGGTAGTCAGGTGTAGAAGCAGAGCACACGTATAATTTCAAGGGTAATTTGTAGATTTTACAGAATAGATAGACACAGTATCACAGTATACATGTATGTATTGATGTTCCTTTAGTACAGTTTGATAAATATGGAAACATACTGAAATACCCTTCAGATTAAAAAAACCCATAATTTAAAAACCCCTGCTGTAAGACTTTCCTCAGATACTCTCAATACAAAAATTTGTGTCTCCTTCTCTGTCACATAGTTCCTCCATTTTTGTTGTCACCTCATAAAAAGCAAATCATCCTCTAAGAAGCCAAGTAAAATTTTAGAGCAATATTTCTTTCTGGAGTCATGTAATGTTTGGCTCTATTCCAACTCTCATGCAGGAAATCTAGATAACATCTTAATAGCAATGACTTTTTCACTGAAGAGAAGCTACTGTCTAGATGTAATGCCTTCTCTCCTAAATGAAGTAATTGGTTTGACTGTAAATGACCAAATGCTCCATTCTACTGAGCTACCCAATACACTAAAATAAAGAAAAGCTACTGAAGACTGCCTCCATGTGAGCCCATAACTCATAAGCACTTATTTATCTTATGGTCTAGTGTGAACTCCAGCCCAAGTTTTTATTGTTTGACCTTCTGAGTGGCCAGAAAACCAGGTCACTATGGGGATGGCATGGACAGAGAGTGCTGACATGAGACATCAGACTACACTGGACTGACTGAGGCTGTGCCTTGCTGGGATCCTGAAGGATATTGCCTTCACTGGAGAGGTGCCTGAATGGGAAATGAATCTATTTGTGAACAGCTGCAGTTTACAACCCAGTATTATACCGTAAATTAAACCGATGTCAGGCTACATTAATATAGCAGATTATAAACAGTGGTGGAGGAACAAATGCACATCCCATTGAGCTCTCACCATGGTGGTTGCACTGACTTCCCAAAGAAAGGCAGATGAACAGCCATGAGTAGAAGCTGCTTCAGCCCTGTAGCTTAATTCCCTGTTCAGTGTGTCAGCAAACTCCTGACATAATGCATGAATAAAACTGGTTTCCTTTATGAACTGAGCTGGGACACAGGGCAAAACAGCAATTTCCAAGAGGAAAAAAAAAAAAAATTGAGGATGAAACAGGATCAGCTTGAAGCTTGCCTCCTGCCCTTCAAAGCCAGTCACAGTCTGAGAAGATAGACAGAACAGGTTACCCTGATCAGTGTAACAGCCCTGGGCAGGGGGGCCATGAGGAGCAGAAATCATGTTTAGCATCTCAGAGGTAATTAAGTTTAGACCCCTGGAAAACATGCAGCACATATACATGTGACATATAGGTGGAATATCAGCACCTTTACTTAAGATAAAGGATTGCAACTTTGGCAGAAGAGGTGGAAAGCATTCCCTGCTCATCTTCTCCTTAACCTGGTTTCCATGCTTAGCTCAGATTTATGAATCCCCCACTTGGAAACAAGCCCCTAAAAGACAGGAGTGGCAAATGTGCTTTGCATGACCAGGGCTTAAATGCCTACTGTTGACCAGAGTGAATGGTACTGCCAGATAAAACCTTTTGAAAGCAGAATGGCAGTAAAGGAATCTTAAACATACTGACACACATGAAATATTTTCCTAGTGGCATATTTCATGGACTATAACCTTACAAAACTTTTGAATTTATGGAAGCCTTGCCAATAGTGAAGTGTCACTTGAAATGTTCTATAATTAGGACTAAACACAAGAAAAAAAAAAAACCAAACCATTGAAACTATCCATGAAATTGTAAGTGCTTACTTTTCTTAGATTATAGAACTGTATTTGCAATGATGCCAGAGACATGTTCAAAGAGCAAAGAACAAAAAATAACTAGGTAAATGCTATGCAACAGCCTAAAAATACTTTCATTAAGTTAAGAAATGGGTTCTCCTAGAACATTAAAACTACCCATTAAATGAAGAAATTAATAATTGGTACTCCTGAGCTGTGACACTTTATAACCTGTGCAGGAAAGCAGCAAATGAGATCTAGGAAAAATCACTGGAAGCAGAATTTAATTTGTACTGCAATATTATCATAGTCAACCACAGTCTAGAAAACCACAGAAAGATAGATGATAATGGGAAGGTTTCTAAAACCATGAAGGAAAAGAATTCCTGAACTGTAAAGCCTGAAACCTGACTGGGTTATGGTACTGCAGTGTTCTCCAAGTACTGTATCATATCAACACACAGCCTCATGAGCTTCTACCTTAATGCTCTTGCATAGTTAAAACAATTCCCAGCCACATGGAAAGAGAGTGGGAAAGGGTCAGGGCATCCAAACACCAGCCCTACTCTCCACTACTGCTGTTTTTCCCACAGTTCATTCCTCTGACTTCACTGCCACTGAGCACATATAAAATTGAAAACGAATCACATTGATCAAATCAATTATTAAGTTCTTAATATTAATCTATACTTCAGTGAGGGACAGGTTGGAAAGGACATGGACCACAGGACATTGGGGTGGAACTGCTAGGGGACCAGTGGTTTAAGAACCTCAGCTTTCCATGGCAAGAGTGCCCTGCTGGTATTCTCAGCATTTCGGAAGAGGAGACACAGAACAAAGCAGCAGAGTTTGCATTGGACCTCTCAAGTCTACTCTGCTCAGAAGAGGTGAGAGCAGGACATTGCTCCCAGCTGGGTTCTGCAGTTTTCACAGCCACAGAACAGCACTATGGTCTCTCTCTGAGAGAGAGACACACCCTGATGCTGGTCAGGTTGAAGGACTGATCAGCTGCAGCCACAGGCTGCAGAGTGCTAATGCTCAGTCTCCAGCAGAGCCTTTTTCTGCCATTGCTATGCTGGCTAGGAACAAGAAAGACAAAACCAAACCAAACCCTGCCAACATTACTTTTCCAGCAAAACTTCCAGCATTAGTGTAGCAATGGTGATGGAAACACGCTATTGTTGACTCAGCTAATGTCCTTCAGAGGAGCAGCGTAGCTGTGCCAGGCACAACAGACCACTGGCACCAGCACCAAGCTTGGCACTGACCTTGACTGGGCCTGATGCCAACTACAATGAGTTTCAACACCTTCTCAAACAAAACATGGCAACAGATTCACCAAAGGCTCCCTGAGAGTAAGAGAAACTAATAGGAAAAATTCCTCAGGCAAGCATGTGATACATCACCTAAAGTGTTCCTCAGTGAAATGACAATACCAAAACAGCTGCTGGAAAGGAGAGACAGCATTGTTGAACCTGAACTGGGGCAGGTGTGACACAGCTTAAAAAACAGGCTGTTGACTAAGCAAGGGGAAATGTCAGCTTGACAACCAGTCAGTCGGAAGTGATTGCAGATCCTCTCTTTTTATCTGTATCTGCATGTCAAAGACACCATGGTTTTGACAATGACCATCTCTTTACAGGCCTGCTACAATATTTGTGTCATCACCTTCCATTGAGACACTGAATGAATTAATATTTATTTTTTGAATGATTCAGGCAGCAGTGATGCTTGAATTAGCACCAGGTTGTGCCATCAATGGCTCTTAGGCTGGTATTACTAGAACAAAACAAAAATCCCACTAAAAGGAGAACATCTTTAGCACTGAGCACTAGAGAAGAGTATTTACATACTAAATCTTATTAATAAACACTCCAGTATAGTGAGAAAACAAATACGTATCAGCCTGAAATATTTAAGTAGTGACTCTAATGCTGCTGAGCTGGCATGAGCTGTCATAATCGATGGGAATTGTTTACACAGACTCCATTCCTTCGGTTACGCAAACAGAGCCCACATAAACACCAGACTGAACACGTCGGTGCATGGCCCCATTCCAGGCTGCTCAGAAATGACACTTCCACTCTCACTGACTGCATCATCCCATGGACACAGCTCACGGAGCAGGGATGAGGCAAGCACCCATCTGAAATTCCTCACACAGGACATTGGGCAAGTTGCTTTCACTCAGAACGTTATTTCTCCCACTTCTCCAAAGTGTATTTTTCTCCCACATCTCTTTAGAATTTAGGGCAGGAAGTTAAAAATGAGTGGTTTTAATTACTCCTATGGAAAAGTCCTATAGGATTCAGTAACTGGGGTGGGGATTGGATTTTTACCTAGGATGACAGAAAATGTTTCTGCAATGGAAAGTTAGAGAATGATTCAAAGCCTTGCCGAAAGAATACTTGCTTTCACTAAATTCGAACAGAGCTGTGAAAAAAAGCTTCAGAGCTTGCTGACTTCTGTGGATTTTCCTTCTCAAATCACTATTTCTTTTTAGAGGAGAACACTTCTCCCAGTATCATCATCTAGAAGCTTTATTTTTCTCTTTTCATTAAAAATATTAAAGTAATGTATATACCCCGTTATTTCAGAAACTTTGTCAGCATATAACATGATGCTAGGGCTTGCAAAACTAAAGTCAACTTATTATATTTTACCTCAGGATAGCTATCAGGGGAACACTGTCTGATTCAGAAGAAAGAAAACATTCTTTCTTCATGCATTAGAATGTTATCAGCTTATGATACCTAAATAAACTTTACTAGGATGAAAAAGTTTACTATGCAGTCATAAAATGGACCCATTGCTGAAGCTCCTAATGTTTGTTTGACGTTTAACAGCTGATGGGCAAGCGTACTAAAAGGAAATTATGTGGTTGAAATGGAGTTTCATAGTTTACAGACAAATTTAAGATAAACATTCAAAGCAGACTCTGGATTTTGCACTTGAAAATGTAGCAGCTACCCATTTTCCATATCAAACCCATGCAGGATAACGTCACAACACTTAAACTACATTAATACTACTAATCTGTTAATTTAGCTCAGTTCTCAGTAACAATGGGACTGATCAATTTGACCTGCTGAAGGGACAGGAAGGGTCAGAAAGGCTGTGTATTTCTCAAGGCTGAGTTTTCATGACACTGGCATAAAAAGTTAAGCCAATAAACTTAATTTGATAATTTCAAAAAAGGTAAGTTGAGACCCTGGAGAATTTTAAAACTCCTGAAAGCACAGGTCAGAGAAGAAAAGCTTCCTCTCATAGCTCTGCCAGTTCTCCTTCAGAGTCCTAATATTCATCTTGAGCTTCTAAGTCCATGACTAAAGCAAAATCATTGTGCTGGGCTTTCCTATAAAGAAACTCAGGTGGGAATAGACAAGTCTGTTCACAAACCACAGCAGGTCTAAAGAGAGACTGCAAGAGACCACAAGAGAATGTGTTATCCACCATCCCCACTGGCTTCCACCATCCTTTCCCAATCCTTCCCACTTTAAAGAGCTTTTTCATAATTTATTGTCTGGAAGACAAAATAGTTAATGCTAATGTATTCAGGAATAGTATGCAAGAGGTTTCTAGGTTCAACAACCCATTTCTTGCCTTATCTGACAGAAGCATTTTGACTGTTTAATAATAACAACAACAAAAAAATCCACATTTTAAATCTCTGGGAGAAGATATTTGTTTTAATTAGGAAGCTGTTGATTAATTTAACCCTGTGTAAGCACCATATTTTAGCTACCACTAAACTGAAAAATACCTAAAGTAATTAACATGGCACGTTTTAAGAACTTTCTTCTAAAAGCTTTTAAAATTTCGTTTTCTGTCATGACAACAGAAATGCATAATTTCTTCACCAAACAAATAGAATATAAGAGCAGTTACCTTGCATGTGAAAAGTGTTTCTACCTCCTTTCTGGGATGCATCGAAATCTGCTTGAATAACTCTTAAGAGAACCTGATGTGGATCAACACAAAGCACAACTCCTGAGCACTCGAGAAGTTCATTGCACCTAGGCTTGTCTGTGTATAGAACTGGCAGGGCATTTAAAATTGCATCCTCACCTCATGCACTTGTCATTTCATTTTGGGAAATCAAATTTTTTCCAACCATGAATTACATGAAAGATTTCTTAGTGTTAGCTGACTAGCTGCTAAACAAAGAATCCTCTGGTTTCTTAAGAGCACTTCATGACATGCAATGGCTAAGAAATATATGCATCAATAAAACTTTTTAATTGGCATTATATTAGTGTCTGTATCTCTTGAGGACGGAACTATGAACAGCACCATTGTTTTCATATGTACAAGAAGTTGTATTTCAGCTGGCTGCTACATACAACTAACCAAACTCTAGGTCCATCACTTTTATTCTGAATACTTCCTTACTTCCCAAGGAGTCAATTAAGCCAATGGAATCATTCATAGAACAAGAATACTGGAATTCAGCCTCTAAATCAGTCTGCTAACTGATTAAACTCTGCTTACTTCGGAAATGGTTAGAAAACAATTCTGAGTTATAGCATAAATAGAGGAAAAGCTTCACAGCGAGCCAGAAATCTTGGACTGCTTCAGCAATCAGTGAAAGTCCAGTGCTAGTTTTTCTTTAGTTTTTAAAGACAGCTTTGGGCTATATTGTGGATGCATTACACACAAAATGGAGTGCTCCCCCTTCCTTTCCCTAAACAAAGCTTTATTACTTGTAGTAGAAATTCTTCATTTAACAAGATCTTCAGTCTTGCAGAAATTAGAAGCACAGTAGCTTCAGCTTCTAAATAATTACTTATTATTTGTTGCCTAAAAAGAAGTCAAATTCCATTTGAAGGACAAATGCAGGATATGCTTTTATTTTGCAGATAAGAAAGACCTTTATTGTACTTATTTAGAATACAACCTAACAGAAAATGTATTTGAGAGCAGATCAGTTCTGGAAACAGCTTGGCACCAGTGTAGCAGTAAGAAAAGGTGAGAGGAATGTGAACCAAACTAGAGGTGGTCAGAGAAAAACCACTTAATGCTAAACATGTTAAATGGGTCCACAAAGGCCTCTGAGAGCCATGTACTGCAGAATTAAGGGGCCTCAACATTTCCCGTTGAGATGTCTCAAATTTCACTGCAGTAAGAACTTGCCATTACAGAACATGACCAGACTCAGTACCACTGCACACGATGCTGAGTGCATGTCCCACTCCAGGCTGCACCAGAGAAACAATGGCACTGGAAACCAATACTCAGGGGTAGTCTCAAGCTTTTCAGCTATCATGACTTACAAGACCTGATGTGGTTCTTCTGTTTGCTTTCCAGGGCATTAACATTCCCCAAAGGCTTCTGGCATTGCATGGGAAAGGGTGTGAGGGCCTTTCTGGCCAGTGTTCAGCACTGCGAGGAGGGACAGCAGGACACGTGTGGATCCTGGAATGGGAGGCACCAGGAGGTGCACAACCCACCTGGGAAGAAATTAGTTAATTGACTTTAAAGGTGAAGGAAGACTCCAAGCGTTTTCATGCCAGGTATTTCATGCCAGCTTTCAGAGAGAAAACAGAAATGTGACAATATTGCCCTGCACACACTGCTATGTGTGGCTACAAATACACACATCCGTTCTGGGGAAGTCTCAAAAATAACAAACTACTTAGAAAAGTTGCAACATTTAGGACCTGGAGATCACTGCCTGGTCTCAAAACATCTCACGGACAATAAACATCTATCATCAAACTGTCAGCTCAGATACATTGTGGATTATGTGGTTGTGGGTCACCAGTTGTCCACAGGAACATCTGGGGAACTTGGATCAAGCTGCCTTCCCTGTATTAAAATATTGCAGCAACAATATAGGCTAGTTTTCTTTGCAGATACCATACAGCTGAAAACAAAGACATCCTTCAAAGTTACCTCCAGCCTTGTGTGAAGGATAGTTGTGCTGCATGAGAAGCACATCAGAAACTGTTCTGCTGTCACTATACAACCTAATGATCCTTTGAGACACCAAGTTATGCCAAAGGGAAGGAAGGAAAGATTCAAGGCTGATGGTCTGCACAAAGGTCAACAATACAGAAATACTTTCCCATCTTCCTTCCATCCCTCTTCATCAGTAGCCCTTTGTATGGGGAGCTTATCACTGAGCCTTTTTACATAAATATAATTACCAAGTTAAATCAAAACAGGATGGCAATGGAAATCTGTGGAATCCTTGTAAATGCAGTATGACAGCTTACATTTTATGATATAAACTAATTAAAACATGCTTATTCTGAATCCAGAACTGCATCTGAACTCAGTGAAATAAAATTTTTCATGGAATTCAACAAGGAGAGAATGGGAAACAATCTATCACATGGCCAAGCTAGAGAAACTTTGTGTATCCACTAAGTTTTGTTCACTCATGAGAAACCTCTACAAGTCAGCAGTAGACGATCTGACAAAAGTGTGATAAGTCAGAGACTAAAGACTTGCTGCATTTTCACAGGAAAGTTGACTCCCACAGCCATTTAAGATCCTTCAAGAAAGGCCCATCAAAACTGAACAGGCCATTCTAAATCTTCTGATTATTTTGTGACTAGGATGCAAATTCTCCTCCACTCTTGCTTCTCTACTCTAGATCCCAGCAATGAGCTTCCCAAGAGAACATCACTTCAAGCATCCAAAACAAGCTATAAGCATGAAAGACCTGAAAATCATCATTAGCATTTTTAATTAGTCCTGTTTTTCAAAAACCTGATTTGTATCTCAAATCATATTTAGGCAATAATTTGTTCGCCACAGATGTTCCTCCAAAACTGGAAGTAGATCTTTTTATTGGGGATTTTTTAATAAGGAAGGGGAAGACTCATACTTAAAACACAGTAAAAAAAATTATAAAAGTGTATATTTAATAAACTATATATATGTAGTACTATTATCATGCAAGGTAGTAATTTTTCGCTGTTTCCTAATGCCATAACCATCTGGCAAAGATCCCAATTTTGTACACAATCTGTTTCAGTTTCTTCATATGGTTTAAATGTAAGGGAAAAGGTCAAAACACAACCTGAAATATTTAAAGTGGTCAATCACAGTCATACTGTCAATGAATTATCTCAAGTTTACTGTTAAATATGGATAGCCTTTGAGGTAACCTCCAGTACATGTCACAGTTTTCTAATGAGTTATTAAGTTATTAAGCTATGAAATATTTCTGAATTTTAAGCAAGACTAAGGAGTAAAACCCAAGTAAAACAAATTAAAAGGATAATAATTATGCAACATCTTGAGATGTACCAGACAGTCACACTATGCATATATAAAAAAATACATTAATAAACTGAACATATTAATAAAAAGCTAAGACTGGCCCTTCAAGACCCCAACACTAATTGGAAAGGATTTAGACAGCACATCTTGAATAACTTCCATTAACAGTTTTGGTAAGCCACTGTTCAACTATCTAAAACTGGAATAATTTAAACTGCACAGTTCATCTACTGTATTATCATTTGTGAAAGATCAGTGAAACATCATTAGACAGTTTGAGTAATGAAGCAATTGTCTAATTGCCCCGACTTGAATCTTATTTCTGATGAACTTAAATGATTAACCATGAACTGGTTTCTACATTTGAAGCCCCACAGTTCAATTAAAGGCCAATGATTATCATCATCCCTGAGATAATTTACTTTGAACTCTGAAGAATTCTTTCAAAAAGGGTGACACTTAAGCAGATTTTATTTTTAACAAAGAGGGAAGCTTCAGACCCAAGAGGCAGCTGCTATGCCACAGTACCTAGAAGAGTAGGAAGCCCAGGCAACCCCTCAGCAAATTTGTGATTCACTGTGGTACCACCCTGCAGAACAAAGAGGGATTGCTGCAGCAGGAACAACCACCAGGCCCCACATTTGGCAGCCAACAAGTGGCTCGTGGGTCTTTAGAGTCCCTTATCCAAAGTGTGAGTACATACAGGCACACCGAGAGCCCACGCACCAGGCAGCCAGACTGCCACGAACAGAAGGGCTTTGTGCAGGCAGAATTCCTGCTGAGCTGGGAGACAGAGTCCTGGCCTACACCCTGACAGCAATGCCCAGGGGAGTCTCATATTGGGATTTACCCAAATATGCCAGGAATGGGCCCAAGCCATGGTAAAAGTTACCCTGAAGGCTGTGACATCTCCTCGTTTAACTGTTCCCAGGCTGTAATTCATGGTCCAGATGAATTTCTGTATTCTCCAAAATGTCATACTCTCAAATAAGATTTTGGAAATTAGTATCTACCAGGTTCAGTGGCTCACTTGCTTCTTTAGCTACCAGAACTTAACCCACTCATACAAAATATCCAGATCATGAGTTGACACAGCTGGCAACATCTGAGTTTATCATTCTCCTGGTAAACACCTGAGTGCTAATTTCAAAGGTGTGACGCCTTCTTCTTTATAAAAATCTGGTAAGAAACAACAGTCTCAGAAGGACTGTGAGTATCTGGGAACACCTCATGTAATTTCAGAAGGTGCAGGTAAGGAGAACACCATCACAGGGACATGCAGAGAGACAGGATGGTGTTTCCCAGTGAGCACTTGGTAGAGTGAAAGTTCCCACATGGGAGAGTTTGGGTGGAAGAGAACAGCACCCTGTGGTGATGGCATTGCACAGGGTCAGGAGTTTTGCCATGGGACATATTCAGACCATTTTTTGTTGTTGATAAGCAGCAATTCTGTCATGCCAATAGAAGAATTTTCCCTTGATATAATGAAACCCACATTAAGGTGCAGTATCACAATTCAGCTTTTGCCTTTAACCCCACTGCAACACAAAGTGTATTACAAATCTGCTACAGGAATCACTTCATTCAACATAGATACGCAGAAGTCTCAAGGGTGGAAAGTGGCAGCTGTTCAACACATTCACTCATAGAAACATTATTCACCATCAGTATTTGTTTTGCTATTGTTACACAGTTATGTTTGCAGTGAAAGTGCCTGAAATATTTGTTTTCTTTTCAGATACCATCCCATAACAGCATTTTTTTTTCTGCAAATAATGCTTTCTGAACTGCAGATTAATGAGTAAAACAAGTGGTTAAAGATATCTTTTAAATATCATTCCTTTCTCATTTTATAGCTCAAGACCCATGTGTCTCTCTTTAACATGTGATTTGCAATGTAATACTCCATGAGCTTCCATATCTGCCTTGTATAATAGTTTCAAATAAAATTTGGCTCTCTGTATATCTTAACCTTGGGAACAGGACTGTTAAAATCCTAGAGGCCAAATACCAATATCCCTATAGGAGTCTCATGCACATCTGCATTTCTGGAAAGATGATATTTTTAAGGGAAAAGCTTTCAATTAAACATTCCTCCAGAAACCATAGTTTTGCCCAGCTCTTTCTTGTTGCTTGCCTGGTAACAGACACACCACAGGGTAAACTCTGCCATACGACAATTTCATCTGATAGGTGTCTTAAGAATACATATTCGTAATAAGCTTTATTTTTGTTTAATTTCCCTTTAGATTTCTAGGAGTACTGCTGCCCCAAGAGAGTTTGTGTTACAGCAAGAGGACTGGAGGAACTCTCTTGTATGCCCACCCCAGACTGGATTTTACCCCATCATTTGCAGGCAGAGAATTGCAAGCAACTCACTTGAACTGTGAATGAAGCTGCCAATGCCAGAATTTGGTCAGTCTTTTAAATTTTTGCTGTCAGCCAAAGAACCTAAGGCACTGGGATGCAGGCAGTGAAGAATTAGATGTAATAGTGTTCCCATTTAAACCTCTTGTTTATAGTTCATTATCCAAAGTTTCTTGAAAGCTGCATTTTTGAGAAAGAAATTCTCTGTTTTGGTTTTGGCTAGGTGATCTTCTGCTTGCTTGGGGGGGTTTGTTTGCTTGTGGTGCTTTTATATTTGAAGAAAGGTAGTTCAGCTATTTGAACAAGCAAAATGTTAAACACACATATTTCCTTTATATATCTATGATTTTTTTAGTTGATTTTTTAAAGCTGGAATGACAAAGGGTTAACAGCTAAAATCCAGAATGAAAATGGAGAATTTTAACCAAGAATAAGGGACTGTGCTTGTCTTGGAGAGAAAATATTCTGGTTTCAACACGACACATGAGCCCAAGCAAACTGAGCACTGACCACATGCAGTAGATTTTTTTGTTTGTGTTTTTGCTGAACTAAGAAAGGATGCACCCAAGGGAGAGATTAACAAACTGAGGCTACTCAGTTCACAATGTTTGTTGTCCAAGTCACAGAGCAACAAAGAAAAAAATCCAACAAAGTCCAAATATTCTAAAACCCTATTGATTTTAACTTATTTCATGCTTCTAAACTCTAGAAAAAGATAAGCTGTGAAGCTGAAAGGCCAGGAATACTGAAAGCACAGCTGCAGATGTCTGTACCTATTACCAACACCAACCTTCCCCAGCATTTTTTTTCTTCTTTTTGTAAAAAACCAGGAAGAGCATTACCTTAGAAAGGCAAACACTCTCAAACTTGACATGCTCAGTTTTCTTGCCCTACCAGCCTCACAGAAACTATCTTTTTTAATAGGTCCTAAATTTGTGTTTAGGGTTTATTTTTTTGCCGCCAAGATCAAGATTGCTGTCTGTGGTTTTGGGATGTCAGTAATTAGCACAATAAATCACTGTTCTGCTCCAGTGAGATGTTATGCCAGCACATACTACTGAGTCCTACACCGGACATAAAAAACCAACAAAACCAAAACCAACCCAAGGGCAGGATTTCCAAAAGCATCCAGCACTAGCCAAATTTTACTCTCATGGAAATCAGAGGTAATATAAAGCAAAAATAAAAAACCCCAAACCCAACCAACCAGAACATTGTCTTGTACCATATCACAATGATGTAGTATTAGGCTGAAAAAAACCCTGAGCAATCAAGGTTCCAGTGCTGGCATTCACTTACAAGAGTCATTTGGCATGAGATACCAGTGGGAGATAAGCAGATACTGATCACTGGGGGCAGACTGTACATCTCCAGGGGTTACCTCCCTAGCAGTATTGAGGACAGCATTGTTTTTGCTCTCCGAGTGTGAGAGCACTCTGGAGAGATCACAAAATAGCTGAAATGTTCTTGTGACATGAAACTGGGGCCTGGAATATTTAAATATTTAGAGTGTCTCCCTGGAGTATTTAACCCTTCTGATTGCATGTATTGAAGATGGCTGATGCAGTGTGCTCCAGAATTAGGAAAAATGACTTCTGTCTCATCCTAATGTGTCAGGAGAAGGGAAGTTCACATGAAAGACCTGTGGCATCACACATAAGACTATGTAGTCCCACAAGGTCATGACTGCATCTCCTCCATAATCCCAATATATTCAAGAAAAAAATCACTATAGAAATCTGCAAAACCTAGTTCTGAACACTATGTTACACCTAGAAGAATGCTTCACTATAAACAGTTGCCTTCAGACCTCTGCAAAACACATGGGCCTTTTTACTCGAGTAATATTTGAGAACTCTAAAGAAAATGTCTTCTATGCAAAAGCTGGAGTCCAGTGCAACTCTGTTTGCAATTCTCCTAGGCGTGGGGATTAAATGAAATGCAGATCTGTAAATTCACGATCATTACAATGCCACAAAGTCTAAGGCGCTTAAATCACCTTCAGATGTTGCTGCTGTTAAAATTAACAATAACAGGAGCACAGTTGCTAATGTTAGGACAGAAGTCCAGTCTATGAAAAAGATTTGCCACTATAACAGTATAACTATTTTGGCATGAGTTTCTACTGGAGTTGCAACTTACCAGCTGGAAAAAAAAGCTTTTATTGTTAGAGGTTATACCCTCCCCAAGCAAAATAGAATATACTGGCCAAAGCTTCTTTTTTTTTTTTCCTGGTACAACCATGTCTACACTAGAGCTTTTGCCAATACACACATACAGCCAAAACTCACACCTCCAACTGACATTACTATAACTGGCAAGTGTTTCTAGCACTGGCCTTAAAGCAGTTATTTGTTCAATCACTGCTTTCCACATTCATCCCTTACCCTAAAAATATTGTATTTCTTTACAGGTAAAAAGCTGGGGAAAAAACAATCTATCACCTCAGGTCTTATTCATCTGTTTCTTATATAAGGAAAGGATCTTTCTTTTGCCTTCACAGAAGCTGAATTCCTTCTTCCCTTAAAAAAGCAGAATAAACATGGGGGG
>VZRF01006595.1:54301-91335 GCA_013396875.1 Vireo altiloquus
GTGGAGGGGGGTGGAGAACATGAATCTTTAACCCCACAGCAGAACAAACAAACAAAAGTTCAGGTCAGCCCTTGCTCATCTTGCAACAGGGGCAGAGAGACAGAGAAAGAAGAGAATTCTCTCAATCCTAATGACTGCTTGTTGCCATTCTCTACATACCAAAGCGAATACAGTCCCTCAGCTTTAAAAGTGCTATTTCTGTTCCTACTGCTGTGTCTGCTAAAGCAGATTCTTCCATAGCAAAAAGTCAAACAATCTTCACTCTTAAAGCTCACACAGAAAGCAGTACTTTAAAGGGGGCATAATTGGTACAAAACCAGACCAGGGAGAGGGGACAGAAGAAGGAGAAAAGAAATGTCTTTTCAGAAAATCTCAGGCTACCCTCCATGAGAAGAGAATTTTCCTGTGACTTGTCTTGGTCTGAAATTATAAAAACAACTATATATTTTGAAGCACATTTGTTTTCAATAGTTGCAATATTTTTTTGCAAAAAAATTATCAAAACAATGGCTTTAAACATTGTATGGGAAAATAGAGCTTAAAGTGTTTCATTTTACTTCTAAAGCAGCAGTATAATATTTTCTTAATATCCTTCACCTCTCTAAGCCATTTCCTGTGGTTTGTCCTAAAATTTACCCTTGTCAGCCTAAATGGAAGTGTCAATTACGCGTGAAGAGTCAACTTGCTCTTGGACTGAAAACAACTGTACTTTGAAATGCCATGACTGCAGCATCACTAGAGAAGGCTAAACCTGTGTGTTTTTAGAGACAGAACTTGCTTCTTCTTCAGGTTGGTATTTTTCCTGAGCTAAGGGTCAGAGAAGTTGATTTGGGAAACACCACATTATTTCTGCTTGTGCTGCTTCTGTTGTGCCCATGTACAAACAGTTAAGTAGAGACTTGAAGATGCATTTGCCTTGATATTAAATTAAATAAAATTTTCCCTTGGAAACTGCCTAGCAGAGCCTGCAGAAAGCAGTTGTAACTGCACCTGGAATACTCTAGGTATTTAGGGAAATTTAGGGAAGTTTAGGGAAATTTCCATGTCATACACTGGTTTAATGCACTACTGGCACACGTAACCTGCAGAACTCAGATGCAGATACAGATTCCAAGGTGTTCAAACATCCGCACTCAGGGTTTTGGTTTGAGCTCCTCCCCAGTAAAATATTTCTTTTATTTCTGAGCATGTAATGATACTTTACAAGTACTGAGCTCTGCTATAACTCTTTACAAGTCAGAAAAACCTGAACCTTTCATTGTGCAAGTAACTCCCAAGATTACCAAAGGAAAGTAAGCCCCACGGCCAGCCCATCTGACGCAAGGAGAGTGACATCCGGACATGTTTGGAGTATCAACACCTCCAGCCCAGCTTCGTGCTGCCAGGAGCTTTTTCCTGTTTGGATTCAAATGTAAAGACACCTGGGATCAAACGCAAATGATCTCTTTCGATTTCATCCACGGTGACGTCAGGTAAGGACGGCTTGACAGCACCCCGAGGAGTCAGAGCAGCCTGAGTTCCTTGGGGCTACTCAGGTTCCCCCTGTGCTCTTTCCTCAGGCCTGGGCTTCTCTCAAGTACTTGCTGCCAGCTGCACTGAACTGCACACAGAAGAACAATACGCAATAAACAGACATCATTAGAGAAATGTTATTTTTCTTATTACAGAAAAGTTGAGAACTTTCACAATATCTTGAAACACTGCTCAGAAATTACCTCTTCAGCTTGGCATCCGTTCCCTCTTTAGGAACAAAACAACCCCAGCAATTACAGGAAAAAGCCAAACTGACATAACTAAACCAAGAAAGTCTTTTATCTATTCATCTCACAAGGTTTTGTTTGGTTTTTTTTTAAACTACTTCTTAGAGGCTTGAAAAAAAGCATTAGGTGTTCTTTGCATGCAGAACATTTATGACCTTGTTCAACTTCTTCAATGTATTTCTTACTAATGCTTGCTGTATTAATGGACTCAGCCCAAGAAGTAGTAATGTTGAGCTTTTTAATTGCCTTACAATTAAATGCTAACATTTCAATCATTAATAAGAATGCCGAATATTGTGCTTTAGAGCACAATGTAAGCAATGTATTAAAAACAAATGCTTCACCAGGTTCCTACCTTTCACTTTTTATAAGTAGTTCAGAAAAAGAAGCCTAAAAATAAATAGCATTTACTGTCACTGGAGAAAGTGCTGCAGTAAAGAGCAGCAAACAACTGGGAGACACAATTATAACCTCCACCCCTTACAGCTTTCACAGAGCCTTTGCTGTTGCTGTCTATGTAAGCAGAGCAGAGCTGTCTGCTTCAGGGTTAGAGTTTTCTTGGAAATGTTTACTATAATGAGAGAATTTTCTGTTCTTTTTCTTTTAATCACAACACAGTCCAGTTCTGAGACCTGAATTGATGCAAAAAAAAAAAACCAAAACAACCAACCCAGATGACATTTCAAGGAATTTAATAATCAGATGCCTCATTGCACAGCCTGGGAGTGTGCTCCACATTATATTAAAATTATTGACATCCAGTCATGTTATGGCAAAAAGAGCTGACACCATGCTTGGTTACAGCTGTTGCCACAACAGTAGTCACTTGGCAAATGATGTGAAAGAGGACAAAGTGCTATTGTGAGCTTACACCAAGCTTTTACACATTATGTCTCCAGTTCATAAAGAGGAAGGGAGAAAAGAAACGCCGCCTTTTTTCGGAGCAACCACATTGTGATTCTAATTGAGTACGTTTGTCAAAAGATGTCAAAACCATCTCCAAATGACAGGCTGTGAAAACCACAGAAGGGGATGGAGAGGAAGCCCAAGACTCCTGCAAGAAATGCAACTCAAACTTTGGGTAAATAAGATGGGGCAAGCCAGAAAAAAGAAGGACAAAGAGATCTTGGAAAGCAAACTTGCTCTTTGTCCTACAAGGAGCAGCAGATCTCAACTGCAACTTTGTGGAAAACCAAGAATGGGTCACACTCTGAAGAAGGCCACTTGTGCTCCCAAAGGAGTGTCTGTCACGGGTTGGCTGCTCTTGAAATTCAGGTCTTGGTGAGTGTGCTGAGGACACACATGCCTCCATGTCCACTTTCTTTGTGAGTCCATCCACATCACAGAGAAAAGGGGTTTACATTTGACAAAAGCACTTGCATCTCGTGTTTTTTTCCCTCCATCAAGGAGCTGGAGAGCCTGCCTTGCCACAGAAATGGTTTCCCAATAAAATAATCGACAACAATGTTGGAACTCTGTTCCTTGAAAAGAGGTTTGTCTCTGTGCCCCAGTGAGCCAGCTGAGGAAAAATCAGCAGCTACACATTAAGGAAAAAGTAACACATTTAAAACAAAACAAAACAAAAAAAAAAGGAAAGGAAAAATAATTTAAATCCAGTATTTAATTGCAAAAACATGGTGGAAAAGAAAGAAGACTAAAGAGAAATTCCAGGACTTCTTGCATCTAAAACAGCCATTTTGCACATACAACAGAAATGCTTCAATGCTGGCTGGTGCAGAGAGGTGTCTGCAATCTTTTAAATTAATTTGCTGACCCTGATGCTTTTTTCCCTCTAATACAATGTTACCCTAAACCCCTCCTCCCATCTAGTCGAGCTCTAAACATGACCTAGCATTCATTCTGATGTCTGTGATATTGAGACCTATTCTCTATATTGATCCAAAATGAAAAATTCAGATGAGAGAAAACAGCCAAACAGTTGACCTATAGGAGTATTGACTGCTGCCTACATGAAGAAGTTGGCTCTTTCCAGAAAACTTGAACCACCACGAAGTGTTCAAGATGCAAAAGCAACTTCCTCTTTTAAGAACAAGATACCACGTGTTTGCTTTTGCCAAAAAAAAACATTTTAACAGTAGCCACTGGAACATAATATGTATAAACTTACTATGTGGCAAACAATTTATAGAAGAGCAGGACTAAACCATTTTTTAAATTTCTCTAAACACTAATTATTAGCACACCAGATGCATGAAGTAAAATTATAGCTATTTGTTTACTTTTAAAATATGGGAAGACACTAGAAAATGTTTTTAAAATAATTTTTCCTGCCTTTCCTCTTTATTCTCCACTTATTATTTAAATATGCTTCTGCAGTGGGGAATCACACTACACACACATGAAAACTGCAAAGTGAAACTGAATATAAACAGAAAGTGACTGATCTCATTTCACTGAGCAAGAGGGTTGAAGGCCAGAAAAGAAATAAATTGCTTAAGGGGTGGGATGTTAAGCAAATATTTATACAATTTTCCAGTTTTTATCAAACATAAAATATAATCTAATAATCATCTAAGGAATGTTTTGAAAACATTTTCCCTTAAGTATTACTCAACATTTAGACATGGATGATCAAAAAGGTGAGACCCACTCCCACCAAGCATACAACAGTATTTATCTCAAGCTCTCCCTAGTAGGAAAGATTATAAGGATTAAATTTCAAGCTTGTGCAATTGTCTTGAGACAAACACAACAATATGCAATAAACTAGTATTCCCCAGATGACTTTATGAGCAAAAAAAAAAAGAAACACGTTAATGACAATTAAGACTGAAAGAAAAGAAGAGCCAAATAAGTAACAATGTGGGACAAAGAGGCCCCCTTGAAAGATGCGTTAGCATGGAAGCCATCAAATCAGGGGGTGGTGGCTTTCCATTGTGGGAAGGCATTCTCTGGGGCCACTTCTTGGCCTCCTCCTCACAAAGCAGTTCATTCCTTTAAATGAAGATACATATTCTCAGGGTTTGGATCAAAGAAAGCAGGGTACAGTGGGTCTCAAACTGAAGTCAGCTTCAGAACTCAATAGTTTAGGGCCAAGTTTAAGAGCCCTCTCAATCTCTATTATCTAGCTCAGTCACAATAATATTTTCCTATTAAACCTGTATTTAATTGGGTCAGTGGAGCAAGAGGACAAAACAGAAACTGTACTGTAAGCTAGTCTCTGCATTTCTAAAACAGCTTTTCTCTGGTATCTTGAGCACCTGCTCCTCCTCCCAGATCCAGAGAACAAGCACTTGGGCACAAAGTTTTCAACTGATTTCAAAGAACAGAATTGTAAGCATACAAAATCCGATGCCTGAAAAAGAGTGTGGGTTCATTTAACATTCCCTATTCCACCTGTGTTGTCTATTTACAGTGAGCATCTCTGAGATGAGATCCCTATTTCCTAACTTGACTGCTAAGGATCTTGAGCACTGCAAACAATGTTCGTGAAATTTCTTCCAAAACAATACTACATATGTTAGCAGTGTAACATCATATATGAGTATAATATAATTCCAAATACTCCATCTTACTCCAAAGAGGACACTGGGAATTTACTAACTCCTTGTGAGCAATCCTTGCACAAAGAATTATAAATGGTTCATCTCATTTGATCACTTGGATTCCTCAAAGAGGAATGATCAGACGGAACTGGCGTGTGGGAGCTTCTTGAGATTCTCTCACTCCTTGCTGGTAGAGCTTTACTAATTATTCAGTTATTCAAAGATGGCCATGAAAATATGACCAACCAAGTGTACCAGCACATGAGATGTTCTATATAGAACACTCTTCATTAAAATGATGCTCTACAGCATCATTACCACATTCAGACCTCATTCTACTCCAGCTTTCAACATCTGCCTGCTACATAAACTGTCTAACAATCTTTCTTCTAACTTCACAGCTAAGACCATCAGCATTTCAGAGGATATTTCGAAAAAATGCAACTGAAATCCATGTTTATATTTTCTTTTAAATCAGGAGTTGGACAAGGAGTTGCCAGTAAAATACTGGCATTTCAAAGGCTCACTAGTACATTTTTGGTCATCGAGTTACTACATGAGAAAGAATTGTTATGTATGGCCAGAGTCTCTCCATGGCTTTACCCATCCATGTTCTGTAACAAACTATGTTTCTTTTTATTTCTCCACAGGTGAGAGGTGATGGTGACAAAAGTAATTTTGGCCAGGCAAACTGTCTACCTTCATTCCTGAGCCTACACATCTCTCCTCCACACCTCCTTTGACAAGAAAATAGCAGTGCTGTAATGGTAAATCATAAAATATTGCATTTGTAAGGATCTGCTTCTGCTTTGAGGAACCATAAAGTACTTAACAGACATCTGTAGAGCCCTGATTGACTTCAGTTTGACAGCAGCCAGGAATAATACATCACAGTCCACAGCAAGGTATAGGAACATAATTTCTGACAGAAGCAGTAAGGAGAGATTGATAAGGAATATGTTGCCTGGGCTAGTACATCAAATTTAACATTACTGCTCACATACATATATACGCACTTCACCATTATATCTTCAAGGATGTGTTAATTCTACTTGTTGAACCAACTCAAATATTCTTTTCTGTCTGCAACAAACCAAAAACATCACCCAACATAAGATGAGCTTGTTGCCTGTAGCCCTCAAAATTATATCTGAAGACCACAACAAAGAATTGATACCTCCTCTTTCTCCTAGCTGTGTTCAATAGCTGAGGAGATGAGGTATGTACTTGGTAAGGGACTATTATGGGAAATCAGATACTCCACACCCCTCTAGTCTAAATTCTTCCCATGCTTCTCTTTCACCCCTTTTAAATCCATTTAAGCCATGACTCCAACTCAGGATGGGCAGTGCTACCAGTCAGTCTATCATTCACAAACTCTCATCAGGTCATGTGAGGACCATGCACAGATTAATTAAGGGCATTTGCTCTTGGAATGCTTTGCTGTGATATGGAACATTATCCTCATTTTAGGGATGCACAGAAACAGATGTGTTCACAGTTATCCAAGATATACCCAGGACAAAGCTAAGAATCAAATATCAAGTAGCCAAGTTTCCAATTGTTTTTACTGGATTGGGATGGCAAAAAAAATAAATCTCAAGCCCTTTATAAGATTAGAAATAAGTTAGTTATACAATATCTCAAAATCAAATGGCAGTACATCACAAAGCCTATGGAAGCATACCAATGCTTCATATTCAACTTACATGAAATATGAAAAGACTATAAAAGGAATAGTTATAGCTGAGTCTTTTGCATTATTTTAAATATTTTAACTATGAAAATATATTTTGAAATATATAATAGCTCATAAAATGAGACGTTTTCTTCTCTTCGCTCATGCACTTGAAAATACTTTATCTCTAAAATTCATGCCAGCATAAAGAAGTCCTAGTAAAAAAATCTTTCTTCATACCTCAAGATTAAAAAAAAACCCAATAATATAATTACTTTGCCTTTGAAATAGACTTTGAAAGCTATTTCCTCATGTCTCTAGAAGTAAATGGAAAGGGAACACACTTCAGCACACACACTCTGTTAGTGGGTATAGCCCTAGTGCCTCTGACTACACCTGCACTACGTAGGACCGAAACCAAAACAAACAGAAACCACTGTGGTGTGAAGCTTAAGACTCCTCCAGCCTTGTGGACCTGTCAACTCACTCTCAGCCACATGAATTCCACAAGCTCTTTCCCCTCCCTGCCTACCATCAATGCCAGCCAGGCCTTCACCTGGCAATAAACCCAATTCTATTTCCTCACAAAACACAATGAGAAGCGAGACTGAGTTCTCCAGTAATGTTCTCAAATCCTGGGCATCTTAAGCACAAGTTGTTAAGCAGAACACTAAAATGAACATTACTATTTTAATACAGGACTGTGAAATCTTTTGCCTCCTTACAAATGTGCCAGCAAACAAGATTTTACTTGTAAATGAATTTTTAATGTATTTTGGTGGTTATTTTTTGGCGCTCACGAAGGATACTTTGGGGAAACTGAAATATCGACCAATTTCCTTTGTTTCTAGCACAAATACACCCATTCACCTCTATCCCTTGAATAAGATGGGGCTTTGCTGGTACTGTCTGTTTCATTCTGGTTAAGCATTGCTGAAAATAAAATAAAATTAAATCAACTGTCAGAGAAAGCAACTTCTTGTCTCCAAAGTTTTGAAATGACTGGACCATCTCATATTTAATAATTCAGACTCAGTCCTTTAAATTTTGTTCAGGAAAATAAGATGTTCTTTATATTTCAAAGATGTCTTCACAAAAGTCTGCAGTACTGGATTTTCTGACGCAGAGTGATTATAAAACCCCCTTTTGTTCTCATAACTTCATGATGTATATCTATAACTCTTTCTTGTTTGTGAAGATAAGACCAGCCTTTGTCTCTCTAAATGCCTTTTCAAAGGAAGATTCACAGTTGTTTGACTTTTGATCTGTGTGGCAACTAGCTCGACCACCTGCACTGGGTTTGAGCAGTTTCTGAGCTTGCTTTGTACCAGCTTATGAACACAGCAAGCCTTTGACACCAGAACAAGCCGATGTGTGAATACACCAATTTACAATGTAAATACAGGGTCCAACAATATGGGCATCTTTAATGACCAAATGTCTAAAGTGCATATATTGTTTACTGATTATATTATTAAATAAAACAGATGGCTCATATTCTCCATCCACCTACAGTGGATTAAAACACAATGGTGTAATAGTCTGGTAAACTGGTAATGTGAAACATTGCTTTGTACTGGTGTAGTAGCATAAATAGCTGTTCACAAATGAGGTACAAAGCCCCACTGCCACTAAGAGTAATTAGCTTAAGGCTGTACTGAAAGAATGCTACCTTCACAATCAACACGTGTGCACCATTCACGCTGAAAACTGCATTTGAAAAATACAGCAGTGGCAGAAAGTAGCAGGGAAGTTTCTTGGCATGGATAAAGCAGAACATATGCTTCCCAACATCTAGGCAAGATTGGGCATACTTAGAATCATGTTTCTCAAACAATTACCTATTTAAATGCATTATTTGCGGCCATGATAAGCATGTCAGAGAAACAACAGTGGGTTTTTTTTTTCACTTGCACAAGCATTTTTATCAGGATGAAGGCAGGGAGTTGGTGCAAAAATAACTTTAGGATGCATTTTCTTTTTCAAGAAGAAAAACTAGTGTTGCAATCTTAAACTATCAGTAGATCTACTAAACAATTAAAAGAAAAGATGAAGACTTTGCTTTGACTCACAGATGTTACAAAAACCTTCTGGGTTAAACTTTGGTTAACACAGCAAATTCCAAGCTAAACAGGAGCTCTGAGGTAATAAATGCTACACAGTGAGATCCTGCAGGAATTATTTTAGACCTACACAAACATTGCAGAGAACATATATACCACTGTTTATGGCAAAACAGTTTTTCTCTGTCTTTCCCATTTTTCTCAATTTCCATATTGACTTTTCTTTGCCTTCTTGACTAGATTCAAGTCAAAGAACCATAGAACGGCTTGGGTTGGATCTTCCATATTAGTTAAATCAGAATCAGGAAATTTTCATCCTTCCTATCACCAAGTAAACTAAACACTCTCTCACTGTATGGCCATACTTTCTCATTCTTGACTTAGTTATTCTTCAGAGAGCTGCTCAGCAGGTTAGGGATGTGTGAACATTTCTTCTGCACAGTTTTAAAGGTCCAATACAACATATTACATGGTGCCAGGGATACAAATTTTTCCTCAGTTTTGGTCTTGTCCCACAGCACAACTAATTTATCTGCAACAACCTCTGAGTGATCCCTCAAAGTCATAATTTATGACCTTTTTTGTAAAACTACAATAATAACAGCAACAGCAACAACAAAGCACTACCCACCCCAACCCACCCAAGCTTTGCTCAAACTAAAAGATTTCCTTGTTCAACAGATGAGCAAACTACTCACACAACTAGGACTTGCAGGCTCACATCCTGGGTTTTGAGGTAGAACATCACTGACTGACTTGAACAACAGTTGTATTCAGCTGAGTTTTCCTTTTTCCAGTTGTTGGTCACTTAATCTCTTATACCTCTTGAGCACAGCCAAAAGTCTGACCTGCTACTATGAACCAGATTGAGAATGATCTAGTCTAAAGGATTAACTAATAAGGATAAGATTGTAATATCACAGCAGTTTTAAATCAGTTTGATGACTTCATTGTTTTCCTAAAGATAAAGTCCTTAGTGTGTGATCAGAACCACACTGGAAAGCCAAAATAACTTTGCTTTTATTAAGAGCCAACAATTTCAATCAAGTGTGGCAAGAAAAGTGCCAGGTGCCACTGGAAATCATACTCAGAACACACAAAGGAGGTTTTTTACCTGATGGAAGACTAGGAAAATCAATTTGCATTCCTCCATTTGTTTCCAAACACTATCTCTGTCCAAAATACTGGTGTGTCTATGAGCAAGGGTGGGACAATTTAGTTAAAATGATGTCTGTTTGACACAATTACTGCCTTTTTCTTTAAGCATGTAGAAGTGCCACCAAAGAAGTGAAATCTCAGTATTTTGTAGATTTTGAGTTTCAAATGTTGTTTTTAGTCAGCATAGTATACAGCCTAGTTTTAGTCCAGATATGCAACCTTATGAGAATGATTTAATTTTGGTGTCTCTATTCGCAAAGCTCCGTGACACCTACACATGAACCTACTGTTTGGAGAGGCTTAGGTTCTAGGATTTGCCTATTAGAACAACATCCAAATATTCTATTTTCACATTCCTGTATCCCAGCAAAAGCCTTGGCTTGATGAAAACTAGAAACTGTAAATTAATTCTGTACACTATTATTTATGGCCTCTAATTCTTGTCCACAGCACAAGTCACCAGAAATCTCCTCACATGCACTAGCACATAAAAGCTCTCTGTCTACCCAGGAAAAAGGATTTGGGCTAAACATTAGGGAAAACTTGTAGGTATCTGACTGAAGAGATGTGGAATGTTGACCAGTGCAGAGCAGGCCAAACAAACGTCTGTCAGGATTAAAACAGGGTCAGTCAATCCTGCCATCACACAAAGGGATGAGCTTTTCTGAAATCACTTCCAAGTTGGTTCTGTTTCCTTGGGTAAATATATGGATTAAAATGAAGTGACCCAGGTTGCAAGATATCATGCATAGTGTTCAGAAAATGTTACATTTAGTAATTTATGGCTTAAACATTCTGCAGTAAATGGAATGTGTAAAATTCAACATGTATTGTTCTTTCACAGTTACAGTGTGTGTGGTGTCAAGAACATGATCCCCAATCAACTACTGGCCTTAAAGAATTTGACTTAATTGATTTCTGAAGAGTTGTCTCCAATTATTTCATCAATTGCCAATGTCAGCTTTTGTCAACAGTTTCTCTCCTTCACATAAACAATCCTACCATATTCAAAATATTCTCACTACCTTCACTACTCCTGAATATCACATCAGAGTGAACTCATCCTACTGGAACCTGCTTGTAACTACTGCAGGAAAGCCCTGCACTGCTTATGCTGATATAACACATGGATTCTCATGGAAGTGTGTAATGGGATACCTGTTGTGGTTCAGACATGGCAATGCTGACTGTGAAATGCCTTTTGTTGCACTCATGACACTGTGAACCTTTTTAGGCTCTAGCTGCTTAATGGTAGCCAACATATTCCAGTACAGGAAACAACCACAAAGGGTTACATGATACTTAACCTATCACGATGCTTTACATTGGTGGTGTATGCAGTCTAGGACTAGCTGGGGATAATTATCCATTGGGATCCTGCTTTCCTGCAGAAACACAACTGTGTGTTAATGTTCTTTCCAGCTGTTCAGCTGGACACGAGTAGACAGAAGGGGAGTAAATGAGATAGCAATTCCAGATGATAGAAAAGAGAGAATGGAGGGGACAGAACAAAGACCATTGTACACTTCAAAAAGGAATGGAAAAAGAGAATTAGAAATATGGTCTGAGGAATGCTGAGAACCCTGCTCATAACGGACATAGTGTAGGCAGCTTGACATGTGGATAAAGCTTTCCAACAATCTGAAAAATAAAACAATGCTACAATATAAATGCTCTTACCTCCCTGAATGAGGGACATCCCCTCCTAAAGCTGCCGGGGCACAAGGAGATTAAAACACTGACTTATTTTATCCTATGCATTTAAGTTACTAGATGTAAAGATCAATCATGATGATCTTTTTCTTCCAGGTTTGAAGAAAACTTAACTCTGTATCACTTAGGTTGTTAGAGATGAAGGTTTGCAAAAGCTACGGTGGCATTAAACTAATCCCAGCTACATGCCTGCAATGTTGAAATTGGTCCCTTTCTGTAAGGCATTCAGTACCTGTGGCCTGAAACTCTCCATGTACACTGACACTGGTGGTTAAATAGCAGCTCAAATGACTTCTGCACCCTCCGTGGTGCATGAACTGAACAGTATGTCTAACACTGAATAAAAGTAGGGCAAGATTTTTCAAAAGTCTTGTGGAAACAGCACACACACACAACACTGTCTAAGAAAGATGAGTAAGGTTTAGAAAATGGTTTTTCATTGATTATTAAAAGTAAGAAATGCATCTTATACGTATTGGATTACATCATACCAAAACTAAGGACTGGAAACGGACATTGTGCCATACTATTTTAAAATATTTGCTGTTCAGACCTAGAGGTACATTTCCTGTTTTTTGGTTATACTCCTAAAGATGAAGAATGCTCACCCTTGGGAATTTTGGTGGCAACACATTTATGTTTTCCAGACGTTTTGTCCATCACTTCAACAAAGAAACAAGGTTTCTTTTTAACATCAGACATGAAGTGAGGAATGACTAGGTACTAATTATTGCCAAGGTTTAATCTGGAATAACAAGCTGTATGTTCCTCATTCAAGGACTAGACTGAGACTAAAAGCACCACAGAGCTTATCAGCTTCCTTCTGAAAAGATTCAATACTTGGTAATTGACAAATGTTAGCTGCATAACAAAACAGAAACTTAGAATAATATAAGAATCAAGTAACTATATTAAATGCTTAAAAGACAGGAAAATCATAAAAAAGTTATTATACTGACAGTAATAAGCACTAAAATATCCTATGTGTATTTTATGGCTTCTAGTTAACAAGAGAAATATTAAGGGCATGGTTTGCAAGAAGCACATTAAAAGCTGTGGTGCCCCAAGAGATGACCCCAAATCATTCTGCCACTTACTCCCCCCCTTATTCAGTCTCCCTCAAGTTAAGGGAATTGCTCCTCTGGTTTAAGTTAACCATATGCTTAAATATGTTCCCAAATCAAGGTCTAAATGACTGAAGTAAACAGCTGCAGCTGTAAATATTCAACATGGAGCAGACATGTTCCTAGAGGATTTACCGTTTCAATCATTTTTCAGTGTAGAACTACATCTTGAAGTAAAAATAGAAATGTATGTAGCAAAAAAGTTGCTGAAACAATTTCTACTCAAACTTCTTTTGGCTTGAGACCGAATATCCTGGAAAGAGGAACTCCTCTATTAGCACGAAAAGAAGGCAAATGTAGGCTGTATGTTAAACACCAGCCTGCATCGGTGATACAAAGACCTGCCTTCAGAAAACTGCAGAGACTCAACAGTCATGGCTAAGTACGACTGAGACAGGCTTTAGCTCAGAAGAAAGTCAGTTTTTTGTCACGTACTTTTGTGGATGGAAACAGAGGTTGGTAGGCAAATAGGGGAAAAGGCAGCTCTCGCTCTTTGTTTGGGTTTGTGCCCACATGGACATCACTGTCCCTGCTGCTGTTCCTAACATATGGAAATGTGGGCTTCGTAGCCAAGCAAGGAGGCAGAACAGACATCCTTAACTTTGCACAACTCTAGGAGCAAGGGAAAACAATAAAAACTCCTGTGCATACACTGCTGAAAGGTGCAGGTCAGTGGGGGAGGCAGAGCACACCATGCCCTGCCTAAAGAACTGCCCCACACTGAGTGTTGCCTCAGCCCAGTGACCACCTCATCACCACTGCTGAAGCTGTTTGAGAATGACCAGAAAAATACTGCAATCCAGGCCCAAACTCTGAAGGCCAATTCTAAAAACTATGATTTAAATAATGGTTTGCTCAGGACCAGAGGCAATGGACGAAAGTTGGAAGCTGGGAAATTTCAGTGAGCTATTGCTCACTGAAATCAGTGAGATAATTTCAGTGGAGAAATTGCTTATTTCAGCTGCCACTGGAACAGATTGCTCATACAGGCATTGGTATCCCCAAACTTGGATGTGTTTGAAATGTGACTGGAGAAGAGTCTGAGCAATATACTCTAAAAAAACTTGCTTTGAACGGGAGGTTGGACCAGATGACCTTGAGAAGTCCCTTCCAACATAAATTGTCCCACAATTCTGTGAAATATTTAAAAATAACTGCAAGGTCTGAAATATCCTGGAGCTCAGAAGCAGAACCAATTTTGACTAGCAGTGATGCAAGAAGCAGGAATCCCAGAATTTTCCTGGAAAGAAGACTGAAGAAGCTTGACCAGAACTAGTATTCCATTTCTGACTGCAGTCACATTGGTCATGCAGATGCTGGCCAGTCACATAACTCATCACTTGAGAGCTGAACTGAACCCTTACTGCTTTATTTCTATCAGACAGAGGTAGTGTTTCTGTCCTGTTGGGAATCAAATTTTAAAAGTCTCTTTTATAAATGCAGATGTGTTCAAAAGCTGCTCAAAACATCATCGATAACTATCCAGAACACTGAAATCTGTATTCTTGGCATAAAAATTTCCTGGTGAAACAGACAGGATAAAAAGTTGTTCTGGAGTGTAGCAGCTATTCTTCTAAAGTATTCTCCCACAATTTGAAGGGGGGTAGACAGAATTTATCTGCTAATTGAAAAAAGATTCAAATCCACTGAAATTTTTATCTGCTTACTTTTAGATTTGCTTGTTTCCCACTGGGCCGTGTGTGGCTTGGAGACTTTCCAAATTCTTTTCTTATAAGCTTTTCTAGGCTATTGTCTTAGGATATGGGCAAAACCCTGAAGATATTCCAGAACACATTCTTTTCTACTTCTTTCTAGCACACTGTGCACTTCCCAATTCACACTGGGTACAGGCCAAGGGATAGAGAGCTGAGACAACCTATTCCAGCCACACTCACAATAAAGAACTTCTTCCTCACATCTAAACATACTGTCTTTCAGTTTGAAGCCATTCCCCCTGATCCTAGTCATGTCATGTCATAAGAAGAAATGTGTTAGTTTAACAGAACCTAAATATTTGCAACAGAATATTGTAAATTAAAAAATCATGACTGTATAGGTCATTTCTGTGTGAAAATATTTAAATAGTTTTATTACAAAAATACTCTTACCTAGATAGCCAAAATATTGGGAGACAAAAAATTTCAATATATAAGGCTGGGTACGTTATTGCTAGAGTAGCAAACTGGGATAGGAAAAACTGTCCCTAGTACACCACTCATTTCCTTAGTGAGCTATGGCAACCTACAAAACCTGCCTCTGCTTTTATTCCCTGTCTCCAGAACATTTTATGCACAAACACATGGCCAGGGAATTTAGGTCATACAAAGGCAGTAATTTAGCCCTCCAGCAATCTAAATACCTGATCTCTTAATATATTCAGCCAGATTCGAAAGAGATGCTGCTCTACCTTTCCCAGACAGTAAAATTAGAAAGAGTTAGGTATTAATTAGAAGCACAGGGTGTTAGCATGGCATATCACTTCAAGCATACCAGCAAATATATATTGTGGAAACAGCAACTACATAGAGCAATGTTCAGTTTAACATTACCTTTTCAGTATAATATTGATGTGGAGAATGATCCTCCAGCATTTTATTTTCTTGCTTCCAGTAATTACGTGAAACATTGAGTAGTTTGTACTGAAGTATGCAGAAATGAGGACACAACTGCCAATCTGTGCTAATTATATTTCTTGCAGTTGTATTTATCTAATACATGCTGATTTCTTGGAGTGTGTATTTTATGATTATTCTTGTAACTAAACAAATTGGGATGATGCTGAGGCTGGGATAATGCTAGACCTTTCAACCCAACAGTCACAAACGAATTAAATTCACTGTAGGTCTATCAATTATGTGTTTATAAACAAGATCCTAAGAATTGTTTACTGCAAGACGCTTCTATGCTGGCATTGCTTTTGGCACATTTACCTGAACTGAGCTTAAATCCTAACCTGCCTTTCATCTAGGTGGGTGACTCAGTTCAGCATTTTTGTTGAAGAAAAAGGAAATCCAGTGCCTTTCTGACACACAGAAACATGCCATCCTGGTGTTCGACTACATAATCCTTTTGTCTCAAAAGAAGAGGCCAAATATATTTCAGAAAGATTGTATTTTTCATTTGGCTTATGGAACACTTATAAACTAGGACTCCTAACTGTGATTCCCAAACACAAAACAAAGTCAAAGGTTACAGCATATGTTTTTGTTTCAGCTTCTCCAAATTACTTGCAAATGTATTCAAACACAATATGAGGAGATACTTTATTTTATTGAAAATAACAGACTACAGGGTGCTGCAAAAAAGGCTGGGGTACCTCAAGCATAAACATGGAAAGAATACATTGGTTTAGAAACCCATAAATCCTTATTTGAATCTGCCAACCTGAAAGCCAAGTAAAGCCCGAAAAAACTATTTTTCCTAAATGCTATGTCTGATTAAGCCATACTATTAAATGACAGCTGAACTTTAACATTAATATGATATTATTTAAATAACTGCATGATTTTTTTTACACTAAAATGATGAATGATTTTTGGACAGCTCAATTGACATAAAGCAAGAAACCCCTTTAATGAGATTTGACAAAATGGAGACATATGCAGAATATTCGTTACAGCTCATGTCGCAGAGCCCTTCCGGGGGAGACTTGGGTTTGGTTGGTGTCTTTTCTTTTTCCTTCATTTTTTTATAGTTTATTTTGATTGTCTACAGCCACTGAACCATCCCTTTCAATTGCCACTTCCTTCCTCCATGGATTTTGAATTTAGCTTGTGTCATTTACATATTACTCTTAATCAGAGAATTTTATATATTACATTTTGGAATTGTAAGAATCTGTGGAATGAAGGCATGAGGTTCAGTCATTTTAACCTTTGACAATTTGGTATACAAGGAACTAACAAAGGTATTTTTCTGAGGAGACTGATGGAGAAATAAAGCTTGTGCTAAAGAAAAACTTATATAATTCCAGTTTTCACATGTCCTAAGCCAAATGACAAATCAACAATTCTGCTAAAAATTTCTCCTCTTTTTTTTCTTTATAAGCAAAGTGCATTAAGCAAACACATAACATAAAAGCCTGTGGCAAGGGTAATTTCAAACTGAACCCTTCAGAGGATGCACTAAACTCCTTTAAAACTGTGCTTGTTAGAGGGATGCTTTTCTTCTTCAAGAAGCTGAATATATACAGAAATACAGACATCACAGAGAAGCTCAGGTGCTGTTTCACTTGGTAAAGAATACATATCCAGAGATGCTGCTAATTCAAAAATTCTGTCTGAGAATGCATCGATGTAATTTTAAGGGGAGAAATAATCAATTGATAACTCCCTCCCTTCTGTCCCATGTAGAGTTTTAGGACATTGCATAATTTTCCTTTTTGTATCACCTCATTTTGATCCCAGGGACAATTTTCATAATACTGAAAGCACAGAAGAAACATGCTAAAACCAGAAGGGTTGACAGCATGCCTGTCCCATCTACTTAGGTAGAATTGATAATTTTAACTCTTTTACCTGCACATAAATTTATGCTGCCCCAAAACATTTACCAGCTTTCTCATTTTAACAGGCAGAAAACCCTCTCAAAACACCAAAATCACTCAAGAATAAGGAACATAGGAAATCATCACCAAAAAAGCTTAATTTCAGAACACACATCCAACCCCCCCCAAACAAATACTAAGAAACAAAGATGACAAATCAGTGTACAAGGGCTATCCTTCAGGCTACAGAAAACTCTTTCCACGGGCATGACAAAGCCTTCTATCATCTGAAGACATTCTGCACAGCAGTCCAGGTAAAAAAATGTCAGGTTCTTCAACAAAATGTTGAGGTTGAAGTAAAACCGAAAATAAAGGCACAGAGGGAGAGAAGAAGAAAAGAAAGAGCAGAAATGTCCCTACCTTGGCCTTACCTTCGCAACATTCCCGTCAAAATCCTGGAACTCTTCCCCAGGTTTGCATCTGTTTCCCTAAGCTGGGGAGAAAAGAGTCCCATTAAAGGTAAAAAGCACACGTACCCCAGTCTGTACAAAGGACAGGTATTTCTAGAGTCACCTGAGTCAAACAACTTCAGGTTTGGCACTCAACAAGCTTGCAAAGCCACCAAAACTCTGAAACTGAAAAATATTTTGTCTTGCTTTCACTTTCATAAATATGAAACCTGGGGAAGGTAAGTCATTGAGGCAACAAAGGTGATTCAGGATAAAGAGTAAAAGCTTTACAAATAAGGGGCTGCAGGTAGAAGCTGTGTACATTGGTATCCATAATTCCCATGTGCATGTGTATTGGTTGTCTATATTAGTGAAGGGATCAAGGGATGAAGAGACACATGTGCTGTGCTCCTGATGCTTTATGAAAAGAAGAACGTATCTTTCTTTCACTATCTTTCAAAGACAGTAGTTTAAAGAAAGAAACAGAAATACAAAATAGATCCTTTCAGCAATTCTGTGTAAAAGAAATATGCCTATATTGCCTCTTAAATACAAAACTTGTACTGACATTACAGCAGCCACCTCTGGCCTAGGTGTTCAAATGCTTTGTGAATAGGATATATATGTACAGAAGGAACAGCTGTACAGTATATATGGTGGGTTTTTTTCATATAAGGAACTCTCACTCACTGAAGCAACCATTTTTGTAGTTTATTAAGACAAAGGAAACCTACTGTTTACTGCTACACCTAATCAGCTGTCTTGTTCTACAGCTCTCAAAAATACTCCATAATAAGTAAAAAATTAAATTGGGGTGAAAAGTTAAGAAGCAAAGGGAACTTCAAATTGACTTCTATTGCTTTTTCAAAGGGATTAAAATGTCCCCTCTCTTTCTGTGTCTATTAGTGTCCCACAAAAGGAAATCCAGAAAAGGGGAAGATTATAGGAAGAATGGAGTTACTCTCCTATTGCCTCTTCTGCCACTGGCAGCTAGAGGAGGGACATCTTTTGACATTTTAGACATCTTGGAACCAGTGGGACATCAAAATCTACTGTAAAAAGATAATGTAATGATTATGACTATTTCAGTTATGAAATAGCAGGGACCACTGTTTCTAACATTCCCCAAAACACAGCTGTGTGTACATACATAAAAACATTCTTCTCCTTATGAAAGCTGAATATTTACCTCCTCATTATCAAATCAGATTGAAAGGATTACCTGAGTCATTGACTTCTTCCTGAAAAAACTTTGTTGTAGTAGACAAAACGTGTCGTGTGTTATAAATTCATCAAAACAGTAACACTGCCAAGAAGAGTGGCAGTCTTCCAATAACAAATCACCTTCACCATAACAAGCCACTATTATATCTTGAATATTTGAACAGCAGCAATATTAAACCCAGTCTCTGTTCTGGCGCACAATACTGTAAATATTTGCTGCCAGATTTAATACTTATTACTGAAATCAGTACTTGCAATCAACGTCACATAACCTTTTTGCATAAATTTCCTCCTTGTTCTTCTAAAAGCTCTTAAGAAAATAGCAAGTAGAAGCTGGGACTGGAAAACACCAATCAAGTCTTGCTCTTAGCAATATCATATTCAGTGGGAAAGCTTGCACTGACTCTCAGATCTCTGTAATTATGTGCTATGATGGAACAAAGATGAGTATTATATTCCAGGGAGGCCATTCCCTCATTTTTTCCTGATTTATCTAGACAATTCAAGCTCCAGAAATGCAGTTTAGCCTGGCTTGACACAAGCAACAGAAGAAAAAAACATCACGATAATTTTTAAAAGGCTCATTAAAAAGCCAAGTTCTTATCTATGCTAGAAGGGAAACTGAAGTACAAATGTATGCTTTACATTGGTCTTTTATTATTCATAAAGATGCATTTAACACTTGGGGCTTCTCCTCCCTTTTCACAGAAAAGTAGTGCTCTCCTTTTTACCATTAAATGTTTGATCCTAACTTTCCTCTCTTGCTGCAGGATTTTACCTGACAGCTAGAATCAGTGCTGATAGTTAGGAAGGGGAAGCAGAATCTTAGAGGTTTGACAAACTCCTCTAAGCAAGACCACCTCATGTTTTCATGGTAATAAAAAACCCACAAAATAAGCAAAAGAAACATTAAAAAAAGAAACAAACACGTACACACATAGTTGGAAGATCTCTAGCTACCTCCCAAGAGAATGCTAAGAAAACACCTTTTCTTCTTGCTCTGGCAGAAAAAAAAAACCCCACATGAAGAGTTTCAAACTGTGAGTTTTTATTTAAAACTGAATTATCTGATTGCAGTTCTTCCATCATTTCTTTACCAATACCAGCACACCAGAGGTGTGGAATGGAACTGGTGGAATGTGAACCTCTTAAATGGCGCATGTTTCACAGAGCTGCTGTAGTGAAAACATTTTTGAAACAGGCTTTGATATCAGCAATGGCAAATCCACATGGTGTTTAATATTAAGGATAATAATGAGAAAGTAGGAAGATGAACAAGATGATGACATTGCTATCAGCAACCAGGCAAATTTTGAGGTTTTCCTAAAAGTGCTGCATCTTTTAACGTCCTGTGTAGTCCAGTTAACCTACCTGACTTGTAGCAGAGCTTTTATCCCTTCTCTCTGCTTTCTAAAGAAAAAAGTAGTTTTATGCTACAGACAGGAAAATTCATATAGGTAAATTTAACCAAACTATTGAGACATGAACTTATTTACATTTTGCTCATTAAAAAATCTTCCTAATTTTCTCAACATTGAACTGCTAAAGCTGACCAGCATACTCAAGCTGACAATTGCATTCCAGAAGACAAGTTTATTCCATGGTTGATAAGATAATAACTCTGTGTATTTAATGTACAGCTATTATGCATTGATAGAGCATCCTCTGCCCTGCTCTTTAAAAACCCTCCAGAAAATGGAAAACTTGCCAAACTATCCAAGATCTTCCCTAAATGTTTATCTGAGTGCATATAGACAGCTGGGACAGGTCCACCCATATGGCTCCACTGGAGAACTTTTTTGAATCCCCTGAAGGAAATATTTTAAGTGGCTTATGATAAAAAACTTGGAATTTGAGATCTTCTGTTATGACAAGAGGTTTTTTTACTGCACTGTGGTGGAGTGTGTGTGTACTGCATTTTCCTAGAATACCCTTATTTTTAATCTTGCTCTTTGCATCTCATAGGTTTGCTATCAAAGAAATTTGCTCCTCAGTCGGAAAGCTATGAAAAGGAAAAATTATGTTATGAACCATGTGTACATCGAGTGATCAAAACTATATTCCTGGGATTTCTAAGACCAGCAGAAAGGAATACATCTCCATTGCCTAGGTTTTATTTGTCCAGCTAGAAACAGAAAAGAATTTCAGACTCAGCAGGCACTGGGGATGTAAGGAGTAGAGGTGAAATAAGACACCTACTTGCCAGAACAAAACTTGGCCAATCCTCACAATTCTTAGTTACATTTTGTGATTTAGGTATATTTAGTGTTTTTAAGTACATAATGCCCGGGACTTCAGAAAGCAACTGGTACAGCTGGCAGGGAATGCCTCATTAATGCAGTTGTAGAATGCTTTACCAATTAAAACTATCCAGGTAAAGAAACTCCCTGAGACAGATAAAGTTGTTTTAAGCACCACTGGTCAGTTAAGAGCTGTGTGGGAGAACCTCACTTTGGAAAAACTGAACACTTGGGGAAGTATCTGAACAACACATCATGGACAAAACTCCTGTTTCTGTGAGCAGAAAGCAGATAGAGAGGCTGGGTTCCCACATGGAAGTTCAGAGAACTTGCACACATTGGATGGGATGGGCTTCTGAGCATCTCCATTAACTCTGCACAGCAGAGCTGATCCCCATGGAGGCCACATCAGCCAAAAGTGGCATAGATATGTCACCTTGGCTGCAGAGACAGAGCAGCAGTACCTCTCTTTCACACAGACCTGCCTAAGGGGCTGTTATTTGCATCTGCAGCTACAACTCATAAGTTCATCCACTATTAGAAGCTCACTTATCATACTGAACTGTTTCATAGGAAACCCAAGAAGTCATTGGAATTAACACTGTAACAAACCCTTCAAAGGACAGGACACTGACCTAACTGTGACAGTGACAGAAAATTTGCTTCCAACAGCAGATTTGGTGACTACAGTGTGACTACACATCAGAGAAACATGGCAGGACGGGGCCCATGTAAGATACTTTATAAGTTCTCCATGGCAGATGGTGATTATATCTGGATTATTTTTGCATGAACGAAGAACTTGTCCAGTGCAAATAAAATGCAGAATCAGCAATTGCTTATTATCAAACTTACCCTTTCCCGAGCACGCTGGATTTTCTCTCTGTCGTGGCTGAGGTTTTCAAGCATCTCCTGTCCAATCTGCTCTGCATTAAAAAAATGAAAATGTAAATCATGAAAAATACAGCTTGTGAGTGCAAGGCCTTAAAATGCCAAGTTAGATTGTAACTACAGCATTTAATACATGTGGTAGCCTAATGACTCCTCCTAACTGAAAAGAGGAATACATCATCATACTAAATATTAAGTTTTTCAAGCAACATAAAACTGAAGAAGCAAACCAAACCAGAAGCTATTCCTCTGCAGTCTCTTGAGGTTGTCTAAGCCCTGGGAATTGATGCTGACGTTTCATTTATGAAACAAAGGCAAGAAGACTTTCAGACTTGCTCTAGGTGCTGGGTGCTCACACTTCCTATCTACTCCTTGTGCCCAAGGAAGTTGGTAAGCCTTTGCTAAAACAGCAGCCATCCTTGCACATCTAAAGACTCTGAGAAGTCCTATTAGAAGAAAACCACTCTCGGTGCCTCTCAGCATTTACCATTGATGCCTAAATGAAAGCTTTTTCAGGCTCAGCCCAGTTACTGGTGTCTGCTTTGCTCCACCATGGACTGTTTCTGTCTGGCTTAGAGATAGGCTGTAATCTCCTGATGTTCTCAAGAGCAGACAGAGACGTTAATTTATAGTCATCACCGTTTGTTTACACAGGGGTTGTTTGCTTCCGCAGCTTACGCTGAACCAAAGGTTGCAAAATTATAGTGGAGAGGCCTCAAGATATGGTACAAAGACAACACAAGATGCCAAAACTTTACTCTTCAAACAGCTTCAATCAAATGATTCTCTAACACTGAAATATTAGCAGCAAGTATAGAGAAGAGATTTTAATCTTCAAAGCTCTATAGAAATATTAAGAAACCCTCCCTGTATTTCCCTGAAGGAGAAAAATAAGTTAAATCATTCCCATTTTACAGATGGGGAAGCAGGCAGAAGGCGCTGAAGCAGCTGAAGCTTTGCCTCAGGACACACAGCACGTGTGAGAGAACCAGCATTTCTGTGCACATTCATTTAGGGTACTTAGCAGGCTTACCAGAGATATGCACCAAAAGAGTAAAACTACAAAAACATAGCTTTTTTTCCCTAAACAACAAAAAATGAGCCTTGCTTCTGTGAGCACTGTCCCACTCTGCGAGTGAGTGGGATCTTAAAATGTCATTATTCAGGGAGTCTTGAGAAAATAGATCATTAAAAATTCACCAATATGTTAGTAAACATGATTATGATTTTTTTTTTAATAGACACAGTCCAATCCAAAGTAGAATCGCCTCAAACTTTAAAAGTTTGAGACAAGCAATGTTATTTTTAAATCCATTTAACAAGGTACACAGTCTGCCAGATAAAGTCTGAGGAAATTCATTACATATATATTTCTCTATCAGTTGCCAAGTACAGTACAAGTAAGATAAATATTTCCTCTGACCACAAATTGACATCCTCATTATGCTATCTTGTCCCTCTTGGCTCGCTGCTCTTTACTTTTAGCTGTATATACAATGCCTCCCAAAGGTGAAATGTGGTAAGGTACATGGGTTTGGAGTTAAAAAGGCTGCACGGTGCAGTGCAGTTACACAAATGGCAGCCTCAGAAAGTGATTCACGAGAGCCTTGCCTATGTTTGCACGTCAAAGGACTTACAGGATGGAACTATACTGAGCTTTTCCTCATTAAAGCCCTCAAAATACTGTACTACACAAGCAGATACATGTCTTCAATGCAATCTGAGGGATAAAAAAAGCAAAATCCCTTAAAAAGAGAGTGGAAAAAAAATCAACAAATTACTAACCTAGTAGTATGAGGTGAAATGATAACAAGTGTATTTAGTTCTAAAAATTATACATATGTTTGCAGACATAAAGGAATATGAGGTGCAGATTTTCCTTCAAAGGAGTAAGTATAAAATACATGGCTAAAATGGTTTGGTATCTCATGAACAAAGCTCAAAAATATCTTTGTAGGAAACAGTTTTATTTTTATTACACCAATTCTAAGCAAGTTACTGTGGGCTTGTTTATTTTTTTTTTTTCATCTTCTTCCTGTCACTGGCAAGTTCACACTCTTAGCTTTTTATAATGATTGAGTTTATTTTCCAACCATCAGTGTGACAGCAGCATCAACTGTAAGTGAGGGTAAAACACCGTCACTTTGACGAATAGTGTATTTTCCTCTCATTGTCGATGACTGAAGACATCAATAAATAAGGAAGGAGAGCATGTCAGCCAGAATATCACAGAATGAATTGTTGATATGACACTTAGGGATTAAACCTTCAGCCATGAAGTTCAACCTAGCAGAAGGGTCTGAGAACTGAGATAGTTGTGTTTCTTCCCAGCAGCCTCTATAGATAAATAATTGGACGGATCATCAATTTTACAGGAGCAGCTTTACTCTACATGCACTTTCGTTGATGATCTTTGGCCTTTTTTGGGCTAATATAACAACAGAAGTTGAACAAAGAGACATGATGGAGGTAACATAATCTCACAATAAGTTTGCAAACATAAATTGACACCTTTATCCTCTTCATATCCCCATTCTACTCAGAAAATTCACTGATGACAGTGAAACTTGATTTTTAGCTGGAAGGTCAAGACAGTCAAACAAAAATATTATTAAATAAAGAAAGTAAGGACTTCTCAGTGAAGTAGACACATCTCTTCACTTGGTTTGCAACTGAAAATACCTGGGACTAGGAAACATGAAGCATTAGCCCACAGTACAGCTAATTACAAGCTTGATATTGCTATCTGCTTGCTACCATTTTTCAAGTTTCCCCACAACTCTGATGTTTTCCTGTCGGTTAAAACATTCATCTATGTGACAGATTTGTGCTTTTAGTGCAATGATGGTGTATAGATCTTTCCAGCCTACTTATAATGCAAGTAATTGATGAAGCTACTACAGTTATGTGAAAAGGTCAGGTTTGTAAGATATACTGTAGTGCAGATGCATGAATTAAGACCAATACACAAACTGAAGGGTGTTGCCTGTTGCCAGTAATGGTCTTATTTCCATAGAATCTTAACAGTGTCAATTATTTGGGGATTATGTCAGCCTTTCAGTTGTTTTGTACGGACAGTGTTTAGTACAGTGCAGTCCCAAGTCCTACCATAAGACTGTGGGGTGCTGCCTCTTCTAACTGAAATTCCCAAAGAGATGCACAAAATTATGTTCTAAAATTACAGCTAAACAGTGAGAAGCAGAAGGGTGAATGCATTTACATCATTATTATCTGTGTACTGACAGAGGGCAGGAATATTCAATAGAGCAATTATCTCTGTCTTAAACAACGCCGTGATGGCCAGAAAAAAATATTTCTGAAAAAGTACATAATACTAACAAGCATCACCCTTAAATTGTGAATGCTAAAATTCACAGTTCTAAATGTATTCCGCCCCAAAGGTGTTTGAACAAAGTATGGGAAACCATCCTCTTTAGTGCCCAGCACTTCAAAAATGCCATGTTGTGAGTCCTACACAAATGGTGCCTGGTTCTATGAGACTATGTTATGCAAGAAAAATATAACATTTCTTATCCTAAAACACTGAAATTAACTAGAAGAATGAATAAGTTTTCCCCACCTGAAGAGAAAACAACACCCCCCCACCCTAAAAGCTAACTTCCCCCTTCATATGTGCACAAATTGGCACATGGTTTTCAACTTTTATCTTGAGATAAACCCAAAAGACAATGATCACTTTTAGCAATGCTTTGTACTCCTGAATAAGCCCTTTCTTTGGAATTTGCCTGTAACCTGTATGCAGTATTTATTTATACTGGCAAATCGTAATTACTTAATATATGGTCCACAGAGCTTGATTTCTAATACCTACACACACATCAAGGATGCAAAATAAGTTGTGCTTGACTGGTTTTTCTTTTACTTTTTTTGCCTCTAGCCATTTAAGAATTTATGTACTTTATCAGCTAAACTGATTCTGAAAGAGCTTTTTCTAATCACTCAAGTCAATAATACTTTTTTCCCCTAAGAATGACTAATATATTTACTCAGGAGACAGGAATGACATGGAATGAGCCTCTCCAGGCTTTACGATAAACAAACATGCATTTTTATGAATTTTGAAGACAGACTCCCCATTTTCCTTTTCATATGAAAAATAAAATAATCCAACATAGTTTATAGAGCACTTTTTCTCTCAAAGCATACCCTGTCTGTGTGCCTATATACATATATATGTGCGTGTGTGGATACATAAAAGTGTCATAAAATGCAGCAGACATCTTGATATGATCCAAAATACAAAAAAATCCTAAAACCAACAAATCACTCAGAGGATGCCTGGAAATATGATTTGCCCAATCTCATCATATATATAATGCATGCATCTGAGCTATGTAATGAGAGGTTGGAAAAGACAAATTAATTTACACTGGGAAAACCAGAAGATCATGTTAAAAATCATTCTACAGCATCATGAAATCCACCAAAAAAAGCCCATGGCGTGCTGATCAGAGAAGGAATGGAGAACAGTTCCAGGCTGAGATCCTCAGCCCTGCCTAGTAAGCAGTGCCATTTGGGGAGTGCAATTGTGTGTTGTCTTTACACGGAGACATCACATGCTCTGAAGATGTAGCAAAAGCTTATGGAAGATTTTTGGAAACTATGCTGACACAGGCTGGGACTTTTTTTTTCCTAAAAGCCACTCAGTTTTGGACAGGTTAAAAGTTTTGATTTTAGGAGACTAGGATAAATCATCAACAGCAGTGTCTGGAAAAAAATGCTAGAAAGTGTTAAAAGCTCGCTGTTCAGAGGTGACAGCAAGCAGATTTATAAACTTGGAAAATATAGGTTGCAGGAGTTGAAGAATTCAGGGCTGAGTCAAACACCTTATGCTTCTGACTGCAGAAAGTTAATAAAGAAAGTGATGACATATCTTGAAGTATAGGGACACAGGTAAAAGTCCAATAAATTCCCCAGTTCCCAGGTGACATATATTTACATTGAACAGCTGATATAATTAGAAACAGAAGGATTTAGATCATTAAGGTTATTAGAAAACAAATACAGTTTAATACAGATAAATGAAGGATAATGTAACAGCTATAAGCCAATGGAGAGACAATTTGTAGAGCATTAACAGAACAGTGAAACATGAGTTAGTGCTCAAATGCCTCAAGAATCTGCCATGAAGATGTTAATCTGCATGCTGCTAAGTGGTCACTTAACACAATAATATAAAAATTAGCTACTTTTTATAGGGATTAGTTGACTTCTTCAGCAGAAGCAAATGCCATACAGGTGCAAAGAGCACTGACAATCCATAGCATGCACTGAGGACATCCAACACTTCCAGAGCTGTCAGAAGTTCAGTTGCAAAAGACGATAAAAGAAGCTTCCCAGTCTTACTGTGGAAGCAAGTAGCATCTAAAAATACCTCCCAAACTTCCAAAGTCCAAGATGTCCACCAAAGTAAAAATACAAACATTTCTCAAATGAAAAGGTCTCCCTACAGCCTATAATGGATGTTCGCAAAATTATTTTTATTGGCCAAGAGCAAAAGTGGTTGGTTGATACTGAGGTCAGGGAAGCCAGAAAGAAAAACATCCTGAACACCTAATCAGAATTCAGTCTTTGTGCTTTGTTCAAAATAAAAAAGAAAAGATATTTGAGGAAGGTGCCACACGCCTTTAAGAACAAACTGGGAGCATTTCATAACCAACATCTCCTATGGTCCAAGCCTGGCTTGTCCTTCCCCAGTAAAAAAAAAGGCAGATGAATGAGAAGAAAATAGGAGAAAGAAAGAAGAAAGATGATATATGACAGACCTACTATCTTCACCTCCAGTTGCTTTTTCTATTTCTAAAGTTTCGTACCTTTTCTGAAATCCTAACTCACATCAATCTGCTGGTAAAAAACAACTCATTTCTCACTAACTGATGTATTTTTTTTCTGTCTACTCCCATCACCAATCTAGCTGAGCTCCCTTACTAACATCCTCACAGCAACATTCACAGGAGGTGGCAGACTTTGATTCTGCTGAGCACTTGTCTCCATTGAAGGCTGGCCATTGTTCTTGCCATGCCCCAGCCCAGCAGTGCTCCTCTGCTCCAAATTCCTCCCATCGCATCTTCCTCCCCTACCCTCTCCCTTCAAATAAGTTCTAAGGCAAAAAGAAATCTTTCCTTAGTGCATCAATAAGTAAACAACTTGCTACCCCCATTTCAATCACTAATGATGTAAAGTTGGGAGCCAGCCCTCAGTGTCTTCTTTTGCTACTACTTTTAAGTGCTCCCAGGGTGGAAGAAGCCCCTGCTTGCTGTGAGCTTGGTGCAGGAATGGGTGATGCTTCATTGCAGTACTGCCAGTCTGGAACTTGTCTGAAAGCAATTTAGCAGGGCAGAGTATTAAAAATCCTGATTGCATCTAAATTAAGTTGCAGAAATATATCCTCTAAAACTTGAGCCACAATCTGTCACTTAATTAAACTTGTGACTCCAAACAGCACTGAGATGACACAACGGTGATCTTTGGTTCATCCAAGGCTGGATTCATAATCATTATTTAATCAAAAGTGCTCCACTATTTACCCAGTTTGTTATAAACTCAGAGCAGTACAAATAATTACCCTGGACTGGTTATTTCAAAGACTTAAAATGTGCAGGCAGAGAGTTGGCAACTTAAACTCCTGCACTGAGCAGCTTGAGGCTCGTAAAGTTGGCCCTATCTCTAGAACTGATCCACTCTTAAAGTAATAAGTATACTTCAAGACACAGAGAGCTAAGCACAAAATAGATGAGACATGCTATTAGCCAGCCAGCAAATAGAAACAAAAAAGTCACATTAGATTTTCAAGAGAGAAGAAAATGTGTTGAAATTCTGAAATATGTTTCAAAATTGAAGAGTGGAGTGAGAATTTTTTTCAATCTTACTTAACTACACAAAACCCCAGAATATGACATTTAGGTAGTACAAGGATGCAGAACAAAGAATAGTTATATCTGTAAGCACAGGAACAATTTATTACTCTTTTTTTGAACTGATCCTTTATGACCCATTTATGTGGCTTAAACGTATCAATAGTAACGAGAGTGTTTTGCAGCATCTCCTCTGGACATCAGAAGACCTACGAGAAGAGTACATCCTTCAACTGTTTCTATCTGAGAAAGTGCTCCTTGAAGCAAAAAGCAAAGTCAACATCAGAAAGTAAAGCCAGATCCGAATAAAATTACATTTGGTTTTGTTCAGGTTTCTCCCAACATTCTGATATACCAGATTTATCTTGAATCTACAGGCCAATTAGAAAGTCAGGAAAGCTGGCAACATAAACAAGAAATCTATGTCTGTTTGATCTTTAATACTTCTATGGAGCTAAAGAGTGTTTTAACCTTTCCTGCACTGTTCAGAAACACATTTTAAATGTGAATGGAACTATCTCCTGCTGTATTCACATTCATATTTAAACAACAAAAACCAGAAATAAAATAGCACCCAGACATTAGAAAAATAAAACAAATCTAGAAGACGATTAATAAATAATGCTTAAACTCATTGACCAAAAAGTGCAGCAGTCTGTGCATAAATATTCTGTAAACAGTGAGTGTATATAAAAATATACACATATATATATAAACTTTCTCAAACATGGTAAAGCCCACAAAGCAGGTGAACAGCTCAGCAACCTCGGAGCTGGCTTCAGTGCAACTCACTCTTTGAATACGAATTAGCAGTGGGTAATGGCAGCATATTTATGAGGCCTTTTGCCTGGTCCTTCTCTCCAGTGAATGCTGTATTATTCATTGCGTGCGCCCTGACCCCAGTGCGCTCCTGTTCTGACAAATCATACTTGATTAAGACAAATCTTTATTAGTTAGCTAGTCAACTTCCCCATTTATCATTTGCAAATCCCATTCTCTTTTTCGGGTAGAGTAAAAAGTAAGTGAAACCGAAACCATTTTTTCTCTGTATTAAAATGAAATGCTTGTTACAGCCAGCAAGTGCAAACACAAGCCTAGAAGTCAGTAATAGATGATAAAACAAAGGTTTAACAGGCATAAATTACAAATGGGGCAAAACTCTAACATAACAGGGTACCTTGGATATGCTGAAGAAACATTAATTAGCTCACCCTTAGCTCAATGTTTCCCATTTTTTTCACAAACTAAACCTCTCAAAACCTAAATGCCATAAAAAGAAATGCCTTGCAAAGTTGGAGGATGAAAGTACCAAAGCTTAAAAAATAGTAATAAAGAGAATGCTGAGGAAAGTTATTGTTCAAGGTTTCTATCAACACTAAAAAAATACCTTTTAAAAGGAAGAAAAATGAGTAACAAATTATTAATGAAGCTTTAGTTTCCCTTGAAAACGCAGTATCTCTCCAAAGAGGTGGCAATTTGGAGAGGAAAAACCCCTTTCAAGACAATGTTAGTTTATTCATTGGGTAATTTACAACTGGAAAAGCATGTGATGTGCAATGCTACTTTGTCATGATGGTGGTTTTGCTTGCAGAGAAGGATGTTTCTTCTATCAGGACTCTGGAGATCTGAAGCAGCTACTTGGAGGTGGAAGGACAAGGCACAGAGGGAAAGGACAGACTCCAGCTCGTTGGGCTGGCTGCGGGTCAAGTTCCAGCTCTACCCCAGAATTCTCTTCTCTGGAGGGATTTCTAGGAAATGCTCACTTTGGCTGTATTTTTGTTTGGTGATGAAGTTTAGTAGATTGTGCATTTTATTACATTTTGAATCTTGGTTGTCTACACTGTGATATTTATACCCATCAGTTAGAATCTGTGTTCATTTGAAATACACAGCAATTAAAAAACCTGCACCTAAAGGACAAAACATCAAGATAAACATCTCTATGCTCCTTACCCAGCACACTTACAGACTCTAGTCCTCCTCCACTTAAACCTTCCCATCTCAAGCCATTTTCCCTTGGTTTTTTATTTGTTTTGTTTTGTTCTTTACCCTGCAGGACCAATGCAGCTATGGATTCTGCTGCTTTTTCACACACATGAGCTAAGTGCTAGCTATTTCCATCTGCAATGTTGCCTTTGATTACACACAGACTAATGCTGAGAAAACCACTACCTCACTAAACCCACAGCAAGGGTTCAGAGGGAACAATGAAAAATACTCGATGGCCTGGCAAATCAGTGTTATCAGGAGGTATACAAAAGGGAAAGAATCCAGACTAATTTTAAAATCCTGGCTGAATTTGCAGGGCTATGTATATATATATTAAAACTAAAAAGTCTCTGCTCTTCTATTTGCTAAACAAAAATATTACTTTTGGAAATTGTTGAGATGGAAAAATACACTATCCCGTAATAGAATTTTTACAGCACTCCTCACAGCAGACTCATATTTTAAGGATCAAGTTAAGCTCTTCAGATGGTGTTTCAGAGGCTGACTTACATGGGACCTTTATTGCATTTAGACACAATTTGTTTCTAAGGCATCCCTGCAAGGAAAAATAGTTGAAAAACCTGATTTTACAGTAAGTGTCTAAGATGATAAGTGTGATTTCTTCTGATGGAACAACTCAGCAACATCTATCAATCCTTTTTGGCATCTCTACATTAGACTACTACTGTATGATTTGATTTAGGGCAAACCCAGAGATTTCTTAAAACAAACTGCTCCAGAACAAAGCAGTTCACTGCATAGGGCAGCAGCTTTTGCTGGGATTCTCCCAAAGCAGCTGCATGGAGAGCTCCAAGTGCCATCCCAGCTACTGGACATGGTCTTTGGGTCCCAAAGATTCAGGTCAGGATTACCAGAGAGGCTGCTTCTTGCTCTTGGGTGCTACTTGAACTGCAGCCAGCACAGACATGGGCACTGGAGGTGCCGTGAAGAAGTGCTGGCAGCTGAACAGTCCCTGCGGGGATGTCCCAGGCTTGGGTGACATCTCCCCTCTCTTCTGGTCTGCCAGACTTCTCAGCACGCAGGACATGCTGCCAAAGGTGCAGATGGCCTGATGTGGGACACCCTTAACAAATCTGTGGGACTTATTGGCAGGCCACTGTTAGAGTTTATTTGTGTGGATGGTCTATATGCTGCAGGTAGAATCAATTTAGTACGGGTTTTCTTTTTTTGCTGTACCTTATTTCTTGATTTCTGGAAGACAAATATGAGTAAAACATTAAGCCTAGCAGCCCTTAGCCCACACAGGAAAGAGGCAAGTATCTGGATTTTCTGTCATGCTCAAGAACACAGGGAGGCAAGGTCAGATTGGAGAAAGGACCCCAGACTGCTGTGTTCTGTATTTGAAATGGAAGTCATGCCACCTATGGGCAGGTACTATCCAGCCCAATATCCTCACTGACGTTACAGACCTGAGCCCGTGGCCATTTTCACATTTTTAGTGCTGGTTTGGACGCCAGTAAAAAAAAAAAAATTAATAAATTGATCTTTCTGAAATTTCTTCAAGCAATCTTTAATGTTGCAAGATGGGAATTTGAGGAACAGAATTGTATTGCTGGCTCAGAGACTATTGTATCCCTGCTAAATACTTGTGCCTGCTTCCCTGATTCTAAAATGGGTGTGAAGGAATCCATATTGGTCAAACACAGTATGTAACATTAAAAAAATAATTTTTCTATGGAAGGTATTTAAATACTGCACTTAGCTTCTTATACATTCATTTTCATTACAACTACTAGTTTGAATACCATTTTAATTGAAAAAAAAAAGATAAAAAATTATTTTAAAAATGAATTCTGAAGTGTCCCACTCTCCTCAACTACAGAACATTATATTTTATCTAATAAGGGTTTTTAGATTGTTTGAGCCCCAAAATATAATTATCCCACAATTGACTGAATTGGTAAATTATTGCAGTATGACAATTTAATGCAAACACCCAGTTTATAAACATAACTTTGCTGGAAATTCTCAAGAAGTGTTAAACCGATGTCAGTGTCTCAGTAATTTCGCAGTTTAAAAACAGTTAGAAATGTAATGACTACACTGCACTTGATTAAAGCATTTACAGCTCTAATCAAAAACTGACAGCAAGATCAAAGATGTTAACTTAAATCTCTCTTCTAATTATGTTTAAAATGCCACACCTCAGGCCTGTCTCTCCTCTTCTTTTTCAAACCAAATTCTGCTTAAGAAAGATCTAACACTTCTTAACAGTTCATTATCCAATAAAACTATTCAAAGCTTAAAAGCAATCTACACAATTAGTCAGGACCTCAGGGAGTCCACCGGTAGTCTTTATTACAGGGCTTCATATTAAAACACCTTAATTATATTTGTCAAATGGATTTCATTAAAACCCATCGTCACTTTAATTTTCATATTTTGACAGTGCTGGCATAGCATTATTACCACCTGCCAAGCTACGAACTACAACAAAATTATCAAATTCCTTCAAATACCAAGCAGTTTCTTTTTGTACCTGACCAATGATTTCCCTCTTTTTGGTGAAAGCACCATAATTAAGAGGAATAATTAAAATTTCATATTCAAGCAGCACACAGGCAAGCTAAACGTACAGTGTATCTGTTGCAGGTGTGTAAATAAGAACCTATACGGATACCTGGTTGCCAGGAGCACATAATACAAAGGTAGGACACATATACTGAAGTGCTTCTGAATAATAAAGCCAAGACATCAAACAGAATGCACTATTATTTAATCAAATGACAACCATGAGGATTTGAAAGCAAAGGACATTTTAACTTCTACTCATTATACTGTCATTTTGACACAACAGATCTGGGGATTATGACCATATACTGTAACCACAGTTTTATTTTAGATTTAATCCATGGAGGTTCCACTTGACTTTAGACAGCCACACTGAAATATAATTAAAACAAAATTGTTCATCCTCTCTTCATACAGTAAGTACAGTGACAAGGGCTTCTGATATTTAGGATACATTTCCAGTGCAGGACATACCAATTTTTTTTTTCTTTATACTCAGTGCCACGGCAATTAACGACTTTAGATAATTACCAATAATATAAAAGGTAGGTACCAGCATCTGTCATGCAACACAGTTTGTGTTGTTAACATCATGTGGGATGCAGAAATAAATTATTTCTTCTTTTTTTGTTATCTGAAATACTGTACAGAAAACTAAAACAATTTATTGCTATTGTGCATATATTTACTGAGCTAAATTCAAGCCTGACTAACTCCATGTTCTTCAGTGAACATGTGTGTGAGATGACTTTGGCCCACAACAGATACAACAATGGCATGCAGATTGCAATGGGGAAAAGAACAGAGAATTTTCCTTTCTTTCATATAATCATAGCAAGAAATAAGAAATTAAGAGGTTTCTGCCATATGTCTAACACACTTCACTGCTTTGTACAAAGGTCTCAAGAGTAATGATCTCCGTGTGTTATGAATATTTTAAGACTTATTAAATGTTCTTGGATTATTGTGAGTAAAACTATGGGATTCTAAAGAACCGGCTAAAATGACAATCAAATATTATTCCTACTTAAGGTAAAATAAAAATTTAATAATTATTTAATGTATTATCAAGGAGGAAAGCTTCAACCTCTTTCACACCATATCACAAGTTTCAGCAGAGGAATTGCCCAAGACGTGCTGGGGTTTATTTTATTTAATTTCTATTTTATTTCTTTTCATTGCTTTAATTGCTTTTGAATTACAAAGAAATAAAGCAGAGTACTTATAAGCCAGGGACTATGAGCTGATCACAGATCTCATTTGATTTTTTGGCAAGTCACCTTATTTCTTTTATTCTATTTACTCTATCTGTAAAACAGGGGTAAATAATGTTTCTACTAGAATTCCATTGAAAAAAGCAAATGCCCACATGCTGCTTAGCTGCTGTTACTAGGACATCTTACAGCAAATAATCAGAATTTTTTGGTGCCTCTTGTTCAACTTCAAACATTCACAACAGCCTTGGGGGTTTCTCTTAGAGACCCCCAAATCCAGAGACAATCTAGCAGGTAAGCAGTGTTTTGAAAACAATCCCAGCCCAAACCAGTGTAGGTTTGTTTCTCCTGACCTGGTGGGAGAACACAAGGATGGATGGAGGGATAGGGAAACTTCCCGGATGAGGAGCTGCTGGATAGTGGAAGCTCATGTGTGCCTTTGACACAACTAGTCATGCTTCCCATCTTGAAATCTCCTCCTCTCTCTGCACCCAGGATCCTGTCCTCTCTGTGAGGACTGTGTAAGGCTCTGCCTTTGGTTCTTTCCTCCCCACAGATCTGCAGCTGATTTACAGCTGGAAAATCTCATGCACCAACTCAGTTACTAATAAGGGACAGATTTCCCTCTCTGCTATGCTGCCATTTCCCCTCCCACCTCTCTCACTGCTTAGCCTTCAACTCAAATCCAACACAACACAGCAATTCCTTGTCCCCCAATACACTTCCACACTGTCTATTCTGATGACATGCAACACGATTGTCTTCTTTTCTACCCAGCCTCAACATCTTTTTTTACTCAGTTCTTTTTTTTTCAGTCATTGCTTTCTGGGCAAGCTCTCTGATTCTTTCTGCATACCATCAATAGGAAACAGACTAGTCCCAGCCATTCCCTTCCTAAAACCCTCTTCTAAGCTCTCACCCTTTGTCTATATTATCACATACTTTTGTTCTAGCCTTGACAAAAAAAATCTATGTACCACCAACAGTAATGTAGAACGTTGCTACAAACACTGGTTTTTAGAATCATACCAGTCTTTTTCTTTCATGCCACTGTCATGCCCAGTTCAGCACATGAAACAATAGCTACATTCCTTCTGTAGCCAACCCCTTCATGGTCTGACCTGTCCCATTTGCTATCAGTGTATTAATTCCTCTCTCAGCTCAGGTATCATTCACTTGTTAAATTTTCACTCAAGCATTTCTGCACTTTCTCCCATGCTGCCATGATCGAAAGGAGCTGAGCATAAACAACTCATCACCTCATCCCACTCCTGCAACCTCAGATCTGCTTCTCTTGTCCATCAATATACCAGGGCTAATAATTTCTTCACAGTCCACGGAAATCTCAGGCACACCCATGAACCTTTGTCTTAGCTGAATTTCTAAATGTCTAGCCCCAGATGGATAAGGAACAGCAGAAAATCTAGTGAGCCCACAAGAGTATCATCCACCCAGGAGGAGGAAGGTACAGTAAGAAACAAGGTACCACCACTTGTCTTCACTGTTTCAGAGCAGGTGCGACACAGGGATTTACAATGAACACTGCGTTACTGTCAGGTTTTACCTTCCTAAAGCAAACACTATCCCCCACAAGCTATCAGCAAATAGAATGTAAATCTTGTTGTCATGAGTGAATAATTTATTAAATTGACACTATTACTAATAATTACAGAAGATGTGCCTGTTTTTCACTCCTGACAAACAGGAAGCCAGCCATGTTTCCCATTTCAGCTACGATACACAAGGAACAATTCAAAGTGATGCTCGTCCCTGGCTGGCACGTATTCTTTACCATTTGAAGTTTATTTGATACAAATGAGGGTCTACAGAACCCTGCTGACATGAAGTCACAAAGAGCATATACATTTATGAATACTGCATTTACTGCACTCTGTATGCGATGTTTGTTAGGTCTCGGGGCTGAAATCACAGCTCTGAATCTATCTTGAAGATGTTAAGGATGCGTTGTGAGCTTTTGCTTTCTCTCCTCCTACCCCCCAAACAAAACAAAACACCACCACAGCCTTCATGGCTTTAATTATTAAGTTTATATTTTCTGTTTTATCTTAAATCCCATAATGGAAGCAACTGGGTTTTTTTCTGTCTCCTCGTTTCTTTCTTTTTTTTTTTTT
>VZRF01006595.1:91366-168866 GCA_013396875.1 Vireo altiloquus
TTTTGGTAATAGTATACGCTCTTGATGTAGGAAGGAAATGTGAAGACAGAACAATCCAGCTGGATTAGACATTTTTGAAACCTACTGCCAGCAGTGAGCTGTCAAAGCCAGCAATCAAATGTAACCCTGGCGAAAAAGAACTGGGGACTGCTGTGAGGAGATTTACTTAGAAGAAACTCTCAAATAGTGCTTTTATGTCCTGATTCTCCTCTCCTGCACCAGTTTTATACCTGCTTGTTGTCTCCCCCACCTCCTTGAAGTTACACCTGGTTTACAGTCTGTGGTAAGAATACTTTCTCTATTCCAAAATCACCTATTGAATTTCTATGGCCTCAGTGCAGAACACCTCAACAAATACTAATTGTTCCCCTCCTAAATCTTAAAATCTAGGAAAATGTGGGGTAGCTATTAATACAGAGATCTCTACAATATGTCCAAGTGTAAAAAGTCTTATTACCATTTCTTTTTCAGCTCAGGAGATGACAAAAGAAGGATGTAACTAGAAGTCAGAAGGAAGGGTAAGAATTCACTACTTCTGACCTTACTCCCACTTCTCTGCAAGACAATAATTGTGCTTTATTTTCCATCTTTTCACCAGAAAGCTGTTAATAAGCATCAGGAAAACTTGGTAATAAGCACCATTAAAATTAAAAGACATAAGAAGATATTTTGCTGTGGCAATGGAAAGGAAAACAAGATAAAAGTTAAAGAACAACTGGAACATGAACATAATTTAGGGAGTGAATCTGGGATACTGAAGAACAGGCAACCAGTCTCAGGCAACCAGCGGGGGAAAAGCAAAAACCAAGACAAAGTTGGACTAATTATTACAGCAGCAAGATCCTTACATTGTACAAAAAAAGGTCTTTCTGGATTAAAAGAGGAACAACTACAGAACAGGAGGGGTAACATCTGAATTTTGGCCATATCTGGGCTACCAACATGTCTGAGTCTCTTTCCACTATAAAATGAAAGTAATGCTACTTAATTGTTTTCTAGCAATTGCATGAAGATTTATTGATTGATAACAATTTTTAAGCTTTTAAGAACCCTCTGATTCATGCACAATCTGAATTTTAATGCAACAGTCAAAAAAAAAAATAGAATTATAAGAGTGTCCATTTTGTGTGATATGTGTTTTCTTTCTGTTGGACAGAAAATCAGCTTTAAGATTGGGACATGATGAGCCACAGAAGCCACTGTAGATCTGTATTCTGGAAAAAAACTTACAAAGAGTCAATTAATAGTTCAGTTTCACGATTTGTGATTTGAAAACTCAGTACCACCTTAAATTTTACCCAGAAGAGAGAATTTCTAGAATACTGGCTACTTTCCCTCATTTAAATTGATCAGCCATTACAGTTAACAACCTTTCCACATCATAGAAATAAATAAAGAATGCTGCATCCATTCTCATTTAAAAACTCTTATCATCATTAAAAACATAGTTGTTTTATTCAGAAGTTCCATCTATTATGTGCTGTAATGATTTAATAGTGCCAATTAGATCTATAGTATTGCTAGAAATGGAGGAGTTGCAGCTGGAGCTCTGCAGACCAGTCAAACAATTTTCAAAGGATATTCAAAGGTCTGCACCACTCTATTCTAGGTAGAAGATTAAATTGTAAAGGAAAAAAGAAGCAGGATTTCAAAACAAGTATTCCAATATGACAAATAACTCTTCTCCCTGGGCTTTGCTTTTGTAGAAAAGAGAAGTATTTCACCCTCCTGTTCCATAAGTAGCTGGAAATGCTCTGCATATTTTAATAATGACATCAAATAACTTGCTAATTCAAGATACTTTAGCCAGCCATGTGTCCTAGTGAGAGACAATGCAAGAGCCCTTTAAAGTATCTACAATACAGAATATGTTCCTTGATAATGTCATTAAGCCATGATGACATGTAGCAAGCAATTGCTGGCAAAGGTCAATAACCTGATCCATTTATACAACGAATGCCTGTTAAAACAGTGTTTAAAGAACAATCGAATGATTGATGACCATAAGCTCTGTGTTGGCCATGATGTGCTGCGTGCACACACGGCGTGTTCTGCAAGCACTCCACGTACCTCTGCTGCTGGGGGGGAAACTCTGTTCTGCCAGAAAACAAACCAAAATGTTTAGACAAAAATGCTGACAACAGTAATTAAGTAAAGAGAAGTCTGAAGACGAATTTGTGAGCGCTGGGCACTAAAAATGTGGTGCGGATCTAATTGAGTAGAGCTCGGCTTGAAAATAAGGTGCTTTGGGCAAAACAGGCTGCAAATACCCTCTAAGCTCCACGTTGCAGCCTGGGAAAAAAAAGAGAAGTGGCCATCTCATAGATCTCTATCACTGATTTTTAAAATAGTTAATTTTTAATTTAAACTTATGCATTAAAATGCAGCTTGATTTGATGCACATTTCAATTTCGCCAGCTCAAAAGCCATTGTCCAAATTCATAGGTCCAATTTGCTGTGTTATTTTAAAAAATGGGAGAGGGATCATTTCCAAAATATTTTTGTTGTTTTAATCTGTCAGCAACCATCATTCTGTCAACAGAGTGCTGCACACTTCTTAGAATTTGTTACCCTTTTCTAAACAGTAATTAACCTAACAGCTTCTTACAAGTCATTTCTCTGCCTCACCAGAAAAGCGTGGTGACCTGTATGTTCTGTAGGATAGGAATGCCTCCCAAAACTGTCATATGGTCCCTACACAGAATTAATTCTGTCAACCTGAAGTGATCCCATTTCACTTTTCACAAACAAGAGCAACTTTGAAAGTCATCTATATATATATATATGATCAAAAAAGTCATAACATAAATATGATCCATCCAAAACATTTGATATTCTATAACTGTAATGGTTCTGGCTTTCATGGGATAAACACGCTGGGACCACATTGTGCTGCTGAATTGCACCCTTCAATTAAAGAGCATTTCTGCACACAAGCCAGTTCCTCATAGAGGTGTTGATTATAAGTGGCATTCATCAGAATCAATGGTATAAAAATAAGCTCCCTGCCATTTTGCTGCATCCATAAACAGGTGTGGCCTGAGCTTTATTAGGTGCCCAGACAAAACGACACGCAAAGACTGTATCTCAGTGTGAGTCACAAAGCAAAATTACAGTTCTGTGCTGCACTTGTGAGACTTCCTAAAATATGTTTCCCAAGTCAGGGGCAGCAGTCAGTGTTGCTGGTTAGTGCAGTCAGGAACTGGATCCACCCCTTCCCGGGCCCCGAAGAACTCCTGCACCGTGGTACAAAAGTCAGACACGTTCCATGACTGTTCTTAGAGCTCCACCTTCCCTACAAAAGTGCAATTTCTGCACGGCACAGTGAGCAATGTTATATTGGAGTTATATTTTAAAAGCATTCATTTGAAGAGTCATCACTTCTTCCCCAGTAATCTCCCGTCAGCCACAAAACCAGCTGAAATAGAGCAGAAAACAGTTAAAGCAATGTTGAGTTACACATTGATGACTTTTCCATCTTGCCCTCAGCACAGATGGAAGCTCAGTCTGCTCTTTAACACACACGTGTCAAGCAACTGATAAAAAAGGATGCCAAATACTCCAAACTTCTTTACATTTTGGAAGCTAACACCAATTGACCTACTAAAGGAATCTATCCTGTTTCCATCCTGTTTGGTTCTGTACTTGAAGCCTCTTCTGCCTACGTTGTTTTAACCACACATACCAGGATGGATTTTTCCCCACAAGGCTTTACAGGACACGATTTTCACTCTAAGTGTCCAAAGATCTCTCAGCAAGCCAGTCTGTTTCCCATGTCCCTCTATTAGAAATTAAGTTTTCATGTTCCTTCTTACTCTGTGAGAGAAATCAACCTATTTCCCATTTTCCATGACAGAATCCCATTTCTTTCCTTCTGCTATTGTCCTCCTGTCAGGCTTTTCCCACCAGCTCCTCTTGTGTCCCCCTCTATCTCATGAACCATCAGGTGAATGCAACACTGGAGCCCGATGATTTCATTACGAACTGACAAAGTCAAAGACCTGTCATTTACAGGTTGAGAATAGAGACGTGGGAACGTTATGGTTCTTCCAAAAGTCAGAATAAATTAGTGACAAAGGTGTATCTCCTGACTTCTAGTTTCTTAAGATAAGATCATTGGAACATTTAGCTTGTAATTATTCCCTGTTCAAGATGGGGGGAAAAAAAGCATCATTCTCAGGTGCTAGGAATCTTCCACTCTATATTCTTACATATCCTTCTAATATGTTGAAAGAAGTGGGGCTTTCTTCTTCCATTGTTGCTGGTACAGAAGTCAGTACTTCTGAATTTTGCCTCCTTGGGAGGGAGAGCAAGCCTAAGCTGGGGCCCAGAGCTGCAGGGGTAGGAACTTAGTACAGACCACAGACCAAGAACAGCTCAGAGACTTGCAGTGAAGGTAAACTTTCTATGGGAGGATGTGTTCAGATGATTCTTAACTTCTCTCTACATTAAAGAGCACTACATTTTGTTGGGTTTGATTTCCCCCCCACTCTTTTTGGCCTAGGGAAAAATCCACCTTCACTTTATTAATACTGAATTCAAATGGTTTTTCTGCTGCAATTTAACAACTTTTTTTTTTCCCCTGCACAGAGACAAGATAGTCTTCTCTCTTGAACCCTTCAACGTATTTGTTCTGCATTATTTTTTCATTCACAGTTATCCCGGAGGCTCTCAATGTTTAAATAGCTCCCACCTTCCCATGTAAAGCTGTGCGCTAATATCGATCAACTTAGGCTGGAAGTTACTATGAGGCATTTTTCAATAATCAGCCAAGCTGTTCAGAGAGTGTCTTGGATATAACCCTTAGGTAAACAGCACAATACACAAGGAACTTTCACTCAGCAAGCACATCTTTCCAATCTCGAGGCTGGCTGCCTGTGCTCCACCAGACAAAGAACTCGATTCTGACTTTCTACTCTACAGGTCAGATGCGAAGTCATATTAGCTAAGGATGTCTTTATCCTTATGCACAGCATTTAAGTTTCTTAGGACACTCATACATTTAAAGATCTCACAGTCATATGCCCTTCAAATAAGGGGTAAGAAAGTCAATAAGCTTTTACTGAGTATCAATTTACTTTAAAAAAAAAATAAATGCAAATAAAATCCACTTCATCTAAGAAGATAAAGGTGTGGCTGTGCAAGAATTTTAGGTTTTAACTAGGTGAAACACCTTCATCAGTGAATTAGAGTCAATAGGAACCCTTACCTGGCTGAGGGGAGAGGAAGAAGAAAATAATTTCAAGCTAAACAATTAAAAATAAATCATAGGAAAAGGATGATACATATAAACAACATGTCATGTAATATCCACACTTACAGTGAGATGAGTAAGCTACTCTGAACTGTTAGGTTTTCATTTAATTCATCCATGATATAAAGTGCCAGGTTTATTCCATTTTTTTATTGCCTCATTAAGCAAAAATGGGAGAAAATTGATTGGCATGAAAGACTTAAAATCATTCACACTTTATGCCTTACATAGCCACATTCATTGGTTACTTCCCATAGTACTTAATTGTGAAATGAAAAACATGGGGTGTTTTAATTTCCTCTTCTTAACTGTAAAGCATCAGATTATGCTACATTGTTTTTTTAGGCCTGAGAGATCCTTTAAAGACAAGCCTGTGTAAAATAAAATGGCAAAAAAATGTCTGATGTAAAAATAGTCCTAAGTTGTTGCTTTGCACACTAAAACCAGTGATGTTCACACCCATCAGTGGGCGAAAGATAAACATCACAAAAGTAAATAACACTCTGAAATAGCTGGCTCCTGTGAGTCCTGCAGACAGCACAAACTGTTTTGTTGTTTTAAAAAAAGGTTATGCATAAGCAAATCCACATGACTTTAATGACGATTTCTGAACGTGTTTTTGGGTCAACATCTGTGCTGGGGAGCCAGAGCAGAGCCCCACGGTGCAGCTGTTCCCTGCTGGCACTGCCTTCTCTGCTCCCCTTTCCCTCTGGACCTGTCTGTGTCCAGGCTGGCTCCTGCCACAGCAATCTCTCCCTCACTGAGGGTGGGACAGTCTGTGGGGCAGGACACAGGAATGAAGGCGAGTGTGGCTCAGCAGCTCTCAGCTCCCAAAGCTTTGGGTGATCCCCTCATGTATGGGATTGAGACACACACAGGGGCCCTTGGAAAGGTGAGGTGTCCCTTTATTCAGAGTTCTCTGCATCTGACAGATGGCTGAGGAGCACAGCACTTACCTCTCTGTCTCCCCACAGAGCACCGTCCTAACCATCCAGAATGAACAGGGTTACAGCAACTCAGGAAAATTCTTGTACAACGGCAAATGCAATTCAATGCAGGTAAACGCAGGATAAAAATTGTAAGACAAAAGATTCCAAAAGAAAGCCAAGACATTAAGGGAAAGTGTTCAGAGGCATAATGATTGAAGAGAGATTTAAGTGTCCTCCTGGGTTATGAAAATCTTAAGCTAATGGATAACGGCAGTGGGAAAATAATGCTGCACAGTGAGCTGCATGCCTAGAGGAATAAAAAGCTAAAATTCTGGTGCTGACTGGCACATAAGACTGATGGGAAGCCCTGCCTGTACTGTTGCACTGTCTTGATGCACATAAATGAATATTTCCAAGCAAACTGACAAAAGAGGAAGATGGAGGGACGACCATCTGAAACACAAATTCTTATTTTATAGCCCACTCTGGCTGGCTCTGTACCACAGAGAAGCTGCAGGTCACCACCACACTGCTGCAATTATCCATTCCTGGCCATATTTTGTGAGAGTGCAGATGGGATTGCAAAAGAGAAGTCACAGAAAGGATCTCCACAGAGTCGTTCAGATACCTTTAACATGAATGTATGCTACATGCTCAAGGGCAAGTAAAGTCCTGGACTCCTTCATAAAATAGATTGAGACTATTCAAAGGGTTGAAGGGAGGTGGTAGAAAGAAAGGACAAATAGACAGTGATTATAATGTCCACATACATTATAGCTTTCCTTATTCTTAAAAACATAACAAACCAAAAAACGTCAAACAACCAAAGATGGAAATTTAGCTAAACATCTGCTTACGACATATCTTGAATTATGGGAGGTGATGTGCATGTTCTATGCTTTGAGACAGTAACTAAAACAAACCAAGAAAATAACATCACCAAGGTGTCCTGCAACCTGGGAAACATTCAGCATAATTTTCAAGAGGGAAAAAGCTTCTGTGGTAAATACAAATTATAGTGCTCAACTCTTTAAAATAGTGTTAATTCAAATTATTTCAGGACATGATTATTATAAAGCAGGTTCAAGCATAATTTTACACTTCAGAATAACTTCAGCACAATCCCTTGGGGAGCTGCAGCCAGAGCTTCCCCTGAGCCTGGCTTGCTCAGGCAGAGCACTGTCTCCAGGTCATCCTGAGTTGTGCTCAGGTGCCACCTCCCCAGCACAAGGGAGGAAGACTCAGAGACATACAGTGGCTCAAAATGCTGGCCCATCACCTTTACAAATTAGTTTATTCAGATATGCTGTGTAGAAAGTTAAATCTTGGAAAAACGAGTGTAGCATCTGATTTAGCACTTTATATGGTACAAAATCTTTGTCATGCCTCAACTATTGTGGATCAAAAATTGATTTAAATTTCCTCTAGAGCCATCCTCAAATTAAGAGAGAAAAACAAAAAAATTTTTGAAAAGGAACAAAACCTCACACATCTGCAGGATCTTTGCCAGACTTCTGTGCAGCCAGAGAGGGACTTAAGGCAGTAATATAGTTCTAAGATCATTCCCCAAGGAAGTCTCTGAAAATCAAGATGCTGCCTTTAGTTACCAAAAATTAGTTCCAAGTTCAACTGGTGCAAAAACTTGAAGCTAGAAATGTGCAATCTGTTTGAATCTCATTTAAATTTACTTACTTAGTTAATCAAAATAAAACCACAACCCTTTGTCATTATTTAAGGTAGACCAGAAGCCACAGCCCAGCACAAAGCTTTGCAACAGAGATCTGAGCCCTGAATTCTCAAACTAAGTCAACCTAAAAGAGCAGTCAGTGGGTGAGGGCAGCTGCCTTAAGGATCAGCATCCTTACTTTTCCCCCGCCTTGTTTTTTGTCCATTAATCCCCTGAGGGTCCCATGGGTGACTGGAAGACCATGCCAAGGCTCCCTGCTCAGCACATCAGCCCCGTGCTCTGCTCAGCACGTCCATAACAGGCACAGAGCATCCTGTCCATTCCTTTCACTCGGTGTCCTGGGCACTTCCCCCCATCCTGCTGAAGCACCAGGATAAACAGCTACAGGCTGCAAGATTTCCTCCTGGACCAGAGCTTCCACATGAACCCACCCCACATCCTAACAGAGATCTCACCCTGGGCTCCATCCTGACATCACCCCCACGGACGCTGGCCTCTGCTCACATCACTAACCAACACCTGGCCCAGCTGCTGGGCTGGGGGAATATCAGGTTGCTGTTACAAAGGTTTGTTGGCAGATAATTTTAAAGAAACATGTTCTGAGAATGTTTTTACAATCTCCACCTCTACCTGTTCTGTCCTAAAATCTGTTTCTCACTATCGCTTTTCTAAAAGATAAATTTTATGTTTCTTTTTCTATTTTTTTCAAACCCACTAGAAGGAATCCCCCACTGCCTGTACAATAAAGTCAGTCAGAGGCAAGATTCTTTCTCACAGATCTTATCCCTCTAAGCCATCAGACTGACTAAACCACTATCCTTTGATCAATAGGCAGCTAAGTGGGAATTTTCAAAAAAACCTTTAAGCAAAATAAAGTTGCTTCTTTATTACACACAGGCCTTACTCCCTCAAACTAGAAGAGTGATAGGATTTTTTTTTCTTATTTATTAATTTTTTTTTTTGTTCAAAACTTGTTCAGTCTGGATGCAAGATAGATCCCATCCAGACATTGAAAGCACTGAGAATAAGAGAGTATTTATTACCATTGAAAAGGGTGATAGCATCAAAGGCTCAGCAAAATGGCAACCTTTGAGAAATCATGAACCATACACTAAATTTCACCATTTGTTTGCAGTTAAATGTGTATTTAAAAAAGGTGCTTAATTAACTCTCTGTAAATGTAAATTTATTTTATGTTTAATTAAAGAGATGTGAATAAAAACAGTGGTTCCACCTGCAGCACAAACAGGGATTGATTCTTTGAGCTCTATTTTAAGCTGTCCACAGAGTCAAAAAAGAAGTAGTTTTGTGTGTGAGACTCAGTTTGGGCATTGGACTTCTGAAATCCTATTAGAGCAATCACCAAGTGTTAAAAAGCCAAAACATCTTTTCAGAGACCACTGCCAGACAGCAAAGAAAATGACTCTCTAATAAAATCGGATCAATTTTCTAGCTAACCTGTCCCAAGTGGAAACAACACAAGACAGGTTCCCACAGAGTCAGCATTAATGATGGACCCATGCAATGAATATCATATGCTTCCCTGGACATAAAAAAATTGCCTGGGGCAACTTTCATATGAGGGCTGGGTTGCAAGTTGTCTGTCTTGCTTCTTTCCCCTTCCTAAGCTATCTCCTAGGCTTTTTTTTTTTCTCCTAAAGAGGTAAGATTTCTCACTGTGCTTAACTGTGGTACAGAGTATGTGTTTAAACTTATTATGGAAAAAACTAACTGGTTTACTTAGGGAAGTTGAGACATTTAAGAGAGCTGGGTTCAGTTCCTGTCTCTGGAGGGACCTGGGGAGGTCACTCTGGATTGCTTTTACCCAATCTTCAGCAGCCCACGCTGCTGGGCTCTGAGCAAACATCAAGCCCACAGCAGCCTGGGGTTTCACAGCCCTCCTTACACACTGACAGTCTCTTCTGGACTCATGAGGTTGAGGTTCAACACCATAAAGACAACCATTATCCTATTTTCCACATGAAGGTTTTTGGGCAGGCAGAGGATGCTCATGTATGCCTATGAAATCTGGGACAGGAAACATCCAAATTGTGTTCAAACCCTAACTGAGATAACAATACCAGTATCCCTGAACACAGGGATGTTGAGGATAAATTGCCAAAAGCAAATGAGACATTCTACCTAAATACTAGATAGGTTAGATACGTTATTTAAAAAAAAATAAAAATACAAGTATATTGTTCTAAAAATACTTTGGATAGGATAAAGGAGAATTTTTGCACTAAAAATGCACAAGCAGGATTTAAGTGCAAGGTATCACATAATTAGCTACACTGTTGAATATGACTACAGCATGTATGAACATTTGACTAAAGCATCTATCATTTACAATATTTATATTGAGAGAGTTTAGATTGCTCAAAAGCATTTCCATCCAGCTTTTTACCTACTAAAGTCAACATGAGCATTTCAAGAACAATATTAAGAACAAAATTTATGGTACCATTTTCCAACCATTTTCATTAAAGAAGTAGTAGTACTCCAGTGAAGTCTCAGCTCCTTACAAAAGCAACCAAAATTCCCTAAAACAGCCCAAGAGACAAAAACTGCTATTTCAAATGCACTTCCACCATTTGCTTCTTCAAATCTCTACTATTTTTCATGAAAATAAGCCTTTTTGCACACAAAAAGGGCTGGGCAACCTTTTTTTTCTCAGTTAAGAGTACTCTGCAGACCTTTTTTTTAATTAAGTTTTCATTGTAGCATTTTTAAATTTTTTTTACTTTTGCAATGATCACTATCTATATTACAAAGAACTGATATAATTTAATTTGCAGAAAAACATTTCTCCATTGCATCAGCATACTAGGAAACATGAAAAAAGATATACTAGAGAAACCCCAGCTGTGCTGTGTTATGCAACAGGAATATTTATGTTAACCTTGAAGTAACAAATTTGCCTTTTATTTCTAAAGCATTATCAACAATAATAACTTTTTTTATCATATATAAGCTATCAAGCTACAAAAGTTAACTTTCTTTTTCTCTTTTGCATTTCTCCAAGCATTTAATTGCTTTGTACTACAGTAGAAAGCTAAGTTGGGCATCTATACTTTGCAGTTAAACATAGGCAGGTAGTAGAATTGCACTTGAAATATAAATATCATGAAAGGAAAAATTGGTAGAGTAAATCCTCTGCACACCTTAACTTCTATTCATGTGACTCTAGTGGTTTAGTAACCTCAGTTTCAAATTAATACTGACTCCATACACAAATGATAGCTTAAAATATGTTTTCAACAAATAATTTCACAAGTTGGCACAAAATCCAGCTTCCCTCTGCCTCCAGAAAAGCTGACCTCGTGCTCACAGCGCTGCCTCTGGATTTGGAGAACTGGGTTTTGCTCCTTGCTCCGACACGTCTGAGAAAGTCATTTAATTATGTCCTTCATAACATGGGGCTTGTCACTTCTCCCTCTTGCCTGGTGACATTGTTAATAGTGGGAACGGGAGCTGCCTCTCATGGTGGGTTTGTGCAGTGGGATCAGGTCACGATGCTGCAGAGGCACTTAACTCCTGGTGGCACTCTCTGGACACCCACCTGCCTCCATGACCCTGACCCACCATATCTAACACGCAGCAGCCTCATCTTATTAATTTTTTATTAAATACCTGCAAAGAATGGGAACTAAATATAAAAAGCTGCTGGAGGTAGGTGCAAATTACCTTAGTGCAATTAGTCAGAAATTTAGTCTTAACAAGCAAGCATTTAAAACGCAGAAGCATAGTAAAGTCATCTAATCTCTTTCCCCAGTTGAACTTTCCACTTCACAGCGAAAGACATAGGGACATGAAACTGAGAAATACAGGTTAAGCTATGCTGTATTATTCTACAGCATATCAGTCCAGCCCCTGAGCAACACGTACATTAAATGCCAAAGACTGATGGAAGCTCTGTGGATCTTTACATCTCATCTGTGCACCTTCAGTCCTAGGCCAACAAACAACAGCACAGGTAAGAAATGCTACATGATTTACTCGCTTCTTGCTTCATTTTACAAACAGAAACCAGCAATCCAGCTAAGAGGAGGTGCTGCTTTGCAGATAATGCTGGGGACCAACAGAAGTCTGAAAAAGACGCAAATTGAAAAATTCAGGTACTAATGACAAAGCACAGGGAAAAGAATGGTAATTAGAAATATATTAAAGCATGGGTCAGCAGGGGTTAATGCGCTTGCCTTTCAACACCACACTATTAATAAAACCACTAGTATAAGTTAGTTTGTGCTTTTCCTGCTAACACAGCTCAAAATTTGCCTAAGGATTTGAAGGGCAAAAGGTCTCAGGACCTTCCCATGGAAGGAGCTGCAGGAGATGCCCACCCCAGCACTTCTGCACATGCTCTGCTCCAGCCAGTGTAAAGAGCTTTCCTTTCAGAAGAACCAAATTTTGCACTCACAAGAAACATGCAGGAGGTTCACTGGGCTTTAAGCTCGTGCAGATGCTTGAAAACAAGCAACAGCTTAACACTAATCCTGCCCAGGAATCAATGCTAACTAATCCCAGAGTCTCCTCTTCCCATCCCTGTGGAGGGCACAGAAGAAACCCCACAGCCAGGCCAGCCCGCAGCCAATGGCTGCAATCCCAAATGGAAAGCCTGGGTTTGGTTTTCAGTTTGGGTCTGTCTCTCCCTAGGTTAGAGAGGGAGAGAAGAATGATTTAATGCTGCTCAACAGCAGCAACCCCTTTGGGCAAAGCAAGCATGGATGGGATCCAGCCAGAGAAGGGGGGAGTCAGAAAGGTTCTGACGGTGAAGACATTCATGTGACCCAGGGCAGAAAGAGATTTTACTCATCATATGAAATGTGAACTAAATGAATGCCCAGCAAACTCTGGTTTTGTATTTTTAAAAAATCTACTTCACGCATCAAATTATCTACCAAACCACCTACTTATTTGTCTTTAATGACTAGTATGAAATCAGCTATCTTTTCTTAAGTGCACTGTAAACTGAATGACCCTCCTATAAAAACCCACTGGATTTATAGTGTTAAAAGCCAAAGTCACAGAACCATACCTCTGTTTACTTGAGAAGTATAAACCATTACCCAGAAAACAGAGAGGCTTTTCAGAGAGACTGGAAAACAAATGGTTTAAAAGCATTAAGATCTACATATCTTTCCTTCCCATATATTCAAGGCCATCAATCATACATAATCCAGAACATACGAGGTGCAAAAGTGCTAAAAAGGGCCCATTAAAATACAAATCTTTCCAGGTGTACCACCCAATCATCAGAACTGAACACAGAGCAAAACCAGCTCCCATTTATACACACAGTACCATTAGAGGCAATTTATCATGTCTTCTTAAAGTGATATATAGCACGTTATGAAATTGCTCATTAACTCTCCCATCTAAAGCCCAGCTTGCCCCCATGTACTTAAATGACTGTAATAGGCATTTCAGAGACCCTGGCTTAGAATTCACTCTTGTTTATAAAGCTCAGCTTCTATAAACAACTTTTTAACCTCCTTCTAGTAATATCAGTAAGTTCTTTTTTTCTGAGTGAGTTTTGCTTATTATGCAATGCAATGGTTCCTTTTCAGTCCCCAAACAGATAGTGTTTCAATTAGATTTCTTCTTCCCCTTTACCATTCTCCCTTCAAGAAGACCTATAAAAGCCTAAGCTCATACAAGCCGTGCCTCTACTATAAATATAAAAAAGCCCTTCATTAAAATAGCATTGTAATAAGTGTGGAGCCACAGAAACGTTGTTTTCTTTTTCTTAAATGGGAAAGACAAAGCATTCTCAGAAATATCCAAGATCATGATCATAATCATCCTACCACGTAAGTATCATTAGTCACAAAAACCTGCATTTACAAAGCATTTCAGCACATGCTTAAACTCCAGCATATGTTTAAGTCCTGCTGCCTCCAAAGGGACTTATGTGCACGTCTGGCTAAGGGCCAAACAGCCAACCTCACATATCAGCACATGAGCAGTTTCACACCCATGCTTTGCAGGATGACTTTCAGCCAAAGGTCTCCATAGCCTTCCCACGGGAAGACAAGTGTCACTGTCTTGTTCAGCTGGATGAGAAACAGAGACACAGCGTTTGGCCAGCTTAGAGCCTCTCCCCAGCACTGTGCCAGAGCCAGGAGTTAAATCTTTCTGATGAAACTTTATCAACCCCAAACAGTTCCCCATTCATGAGACCTCTCCTGCCTCAATCAGGATTCAAGCTCTGCTGTATTTGCTTTGTGTGCTCTGCCCTGGCAGGCACAGGGCTGATGCTCACGGCACCCACAACACTGTCCTGGAAAACCAAGTCCTTGTGGAAGAGCCATGCAGCAGCTCAGCTGCTGGACCATCCAAGGCAATGCTAATGGACTTACCCAGCTTTCTCTGCCTGAACCTACACCTGAGAGAAAACATTTCAGCACAAGTTGATATTCCCAGACTCGCTTAAAAGTCCTTATCTCTGGGTTTGTTTGACTACTGCCAGTTCCAGTCTCTACTCATCATTTTTGTGCCTTGAGATTTCTGCAAACCTTTTCTTTTTAACTTTATCAGTCTTCCTACTACTTATAGGAGATGACAAGGCTCACAGTCACAGACAGAAATATACAGAAATGCATTACAAAAGAGATGCTTCTACTGCAGGTGGAAAATGCAGCTCAGCAGGCAAAAGTCAGTGAGAAGGCAATTCCCTATGAGAGTGTCTGCTGCTTTATGGGTTAATATAGAGGTCCTCAAACCATTTCATAATTGCATCACTTCTTAATAGAAGACTGGCTTGTGACACCTTTCCATTTGCAGCTGTCTGGACCACCTGCCCTCCCCATTTGCAACTGCATTACATCCCCACGACACCCTATGAAGAGCAATGCCTGGTTAGTGATCTATTTTATTTTACCTTGTGGCAATTCATCAGACTGAAACAAGGAGAAGGGCCAGCTCCTCACTGCACACAATTAGTTATGCAAGAAGTGATTTTTAGGAACAAAGTGAGAACTTCAGTTATTGTAATTTATTTGATTCCTCGGCGCAGACAGAGCACTTGCCTGTGACTGTGCTGCGATGCCTGCATGGCACAGTGCCCACCTCTGCTGTGACTGCTTATGGACAGTCACCCAGGGCATGGCAACATGTGACAGACTAATAAACCCAGTGCACTCGGCATAGGAGTCCCTGCGGATGGCTTAAGACACAGATGATTGCAAATTAGAGTAAGTTTTGCCAACAGGAGCATAGCCCCATCATTGCCCCTTTAACTGTTCTAAGCCCAATCCTAAACGGATCCCTTTTGACACTAAAAGATACAAAGATATCAAAACCATCCCCAATCACTTAGAGAGTATCTTGAATAGCTCATTCACAAATTAATTGCAGTATGTCATCCTTTGTAGTTCACAGTCTATTGTTACTGCCAGGTGCACTGGCAAAGGCAGTATTTGCCTCATGCTTTAGGCAGCGTTTCTCCCAATAGAGGACATTTTCCTCTAATGGCACTATTACAAGATTTAGAAGGTAGGCTCAAACAAAATAGGAGGAATACTGTCCTAGGTATCACAAAATATACTCAGATAAAGCCCACTCCAGACCGTGACAGCTGAAAACCAACAGAGAGATCACAGCTATCGCTAGGAGAAACTGTCCCAGTCTTTACAAAAATAAAAGCAACGCTCAGAGACAGAGACAGGATCACTTGGGATGCCTGTGGCAGAGGTGCAAACTGAACACAGCTCTTTGTGACCAAATACAGCTCTCTACCTTGTAACTACAAAAACACATTCTCATTCTGACTGTCTGTATTTAGGAACTTAATCATGCTGTGCTGGTTTTGGCTGTGATAGAGTTAATGTTCTTCATAGTAGCTGGTATGGGACTGTATTTGGGATTTGTGCTGGAAACAGTGTTGATACTACAGTGATGTTTTTGCTATTGAAGACCCCTGGAGGGACAGTATAATACAGAACAGTGTTTGGTAGGTGCTGGCCATGCCCCAGCACAGCACAAAAAGTTTCACATTCCCTGGAAATGTCAGAAAACATGTGGATGTGACACTTGCGGACATGGGTTAGCAGTGAACATGTGGGTGGGCAGTGCTATGGTAATGGTTGCGCTTGATGATCTTAAAAGTCTTCTCCAGCATTAAGAATTCTGTGACTCCAAGTTGCACCTCCTTGGAAGAGCCACAGCACTTTTTTTCCCCGAGCATTCTACCACTTCATCAGGATCCTGTAATTGTTCAGGAATAAAGTTCCAGGCCACTGCAGGTAAGAAATTCTCTAGACACCTGCCCATATTCCCCCACATGCTGTGCCACCCATTGCCATTGCCTCATGACAGAACCAAAGCATCGTTCCTAAGAAATACTAATGGAAGTATTTTAACTATCCAAGGATGTTCAAGGTACTGAGAAGGTCTTGTAAGGAGGAAGAAAACATCACAGAGGAAGGTAGCAAATATGCCTTTCTGTAATTCCTCCACAAAAAAAAAAAAATACCAAACAAATCCACAACTTCTCAGAGAAAGAAAGATAATTCCTACTTGTCTGCAGGAGATGGTACCCAGAGTACAGTAGTGGCTTCAGTACAGAGCCCAGATACCAGATTAAGCTTAGGTCTGTGTTTCAACAACAAATCTCCCAGGCAAAACATCACTAATCACTACAGAGCACAGCAAACTGAAGAGCCAACACCAATCTTTAACATGTACAGTGAAGAAAAAGCACATGGTGCAGATCAGATAAACTAATATCAAGAACAGATGAATCAATATCATGACCCACAACCATTGACAGATATAAATCCCTTCTAATATGCTCTGGTCAATCTGTTATTACCTCAAACCCTTTGAGCCCCACACTGGGTGCCAAAGAGGACTGCCAAGCTTTAACCCTAACTGGCAACTCATCCCCATGCAGCCACTCACTCACCTACCTCCTGATGGGATGTGGGGGAGAATCAGAAGAGGATACACGAGAAAACTCAGGGATTTTAATAAAGACAGTTTAATAGGGAAAGCAAAAGCCACTCACACAAGCAAAGCTAAACAAGGGATTGATTCACTGCCTCCCATGGGCAGGCAGGTGTTCAGGCATCTCCAGGAGAGTACAGCTCTATTGTGCGAAATGGTCACTTAGGAAGATGAACACCACTCTAAATGTCTCCCCTTCCTTCTCCTCCCCCAGCTTTATGTGTAGAGCATGATGCCATAAGGCATGGAATATTCCTGTGGTCAGCTGGGGTCAGCTGTCCTGGCTGTGTCCCCAAGTTTTTGTGCATCCCCAGCCTGCTCACTGGTGGTGCTAAGTAAGAAGAAGAAAAGATCTTATACTGTGTAAACCCTGCTCAGTAATAATGAAAACATCTCCATATTATCAAGACTGTTTTCAGTGCAAATCCAAAACACACTCCTGTAGCAGCATAAAGAAAATTAACTTTATCCCAGACAAAACAACACACAACAAGTTAAGAAGTTTGTGTATTCACAGGATAAGTAAGAACAGACTTCATATTGAAGGTAGGAAAAAATCATATAAATACACCAAAATCTAAAAACTCAATATATTTATTACCTCTGACTTTTCACTCCTTTTGTGCTCCCATGGCCTGTCTGACAGTGCAGTGTGTCCTCAGGAAACACACACACTTCCTTGTGTGACCAGAACAAAGGGGTTCACCCCACGACACGGCAGCCCACAAGACGGCTAAGTCTTAGCATGGTTGCAGAATTAGAAAACACCAGTCTTATTGTGTCCAGAGAACTTAGCATTTTTCTGTACAGCTTTTGAGATTGTTTTTGGATGCTTCTCAAAGCAATTCCATTGCTGCCATAATAACACATCTCCCAACACAAAAGTTTCCTAGCCAAGACTAAGTATGAGGATGGGAAACTAATGACTTGTTGGAGATCTCCTGAAAAACCACACTTTGGGTTATTGGAAATATTTTGCCACTTAAATCTAGTGTGACTTCTCAATATTTCTCCTTCCAAAATGATCTGCCACCCTAAAGCTCATGGATTAGGATGCACACAGTATTTCATCCTGCTCAAGACCTTTCTAAGCATCTTGGAGTCTCCAAGCCAAACATGTCTCATCCCGAGTATCAGAAAAGCCAAAGAACAACTGTTTTTAATACATCCTAAGCTACCATGGAACAGCAGGTTTTGGGTGTTTATTTAAGTCTTTAAATGCGGTAAAACTCATGCTGAATGAGTGTCTCAAGACTGTCAGAACTGCACTTAATGTGTAGCTTTGCCAGAAGAAGTCAAGTGTGCTGGTGCTGTAGTCAACATCCTTCCTTCTCCAGTTGAGGAGCATACATGTAGTTTTCCTTCTGCCACACAATCAATCAGTGGGACAAAAATACACATAAGACAATGAATTTAATAACACAAGGCTGGTTCCTAGTTCATTGCAATGAAACGTGAACAACACAAGCTTTACTTTCACCCTAATTCTTACCTGATGTTCTTCATCAGTGGCTCTGTACAAAGAGGTGAGAATCCTTATTTCCAATTTCCAGATAGGGAAATGGAGGCAAAAAGAAACAAAATGGCATGCCAAAGCACTCATTTATTATTAGCAGAGCCAAGAAATTAACTTCAATTTTCTGAATCCTATTTCTATGGGCCTGTTTGTTATACTACACCCGGATATTTTTTACCTTAAAAATATCAACATCCACACCATTTTTCCTATCAAATTTATGTACTTTGGATTTTTACACATGCTGAAAGTGTAATTTACAATACTAAAATCAATACATTCCTCTTGTACAGCACACTGCCAAACATTTTTAAAATGCCACCAGGTCACACTCCTGCAATCCAGGGATTTGGAATTACATGCAGTCTCTGATGTTCCCATGCAGATATCCAGCCACGCATTACAGGATGCTCATCTCCCAGAGAGCCTTTTAGCACTTACATTTTCACCATAAGGAATAAATTACCACTTTTTTTTTCCACACATCGGACAATTTGAAACCAGATCTTACACAGCATTGACTCCAAGCACCCTTGTCTTTCTCAGTTTCTGGTTTCTGACACAAGTCAGTTTTGTGTCCAGCCTGTGAGCTCCTTATTTCACCTGTGAACTCGGAGACAAATCGCTTTCTTCAGGAACCCAGCACTGCCAGCTGGATCTTCCCCACATCGCTCATTCTTCCTCACTGACACCACAGACCCATCTAAGTTTCACTACGGTATCTATCACTGTTTTGCAATTTGTTTACCCAGGACAGCTCAACTCTGATGGAGAATCTGTTTTTCAGCAAGGTCTTGCTTTTGTTACCCAATTTTCCAGCTGGATTGACAGAGGCACAAAGAAGTCAAGTGACCTGCCCGGGTCAGGCAGCGTCGGTGGCTTGGAACAGATGGGAGCCCATGATCCTCCTGTCTCCACACCCTGCACTAGACCGTGCTCCCTTTCACAAGGTGCTCTACACTAGAGATAAACTGTGTCCACTTTTCCCTCTTGTCTTCTTATCTCATAGTAATCCCCCCTGTTTCGTTTATATGTTGTTTCACTTCTGAACACGGGTTTAAGCTATTTGGAGGTCATTGAAATATATGTAATGGAGCATTCGAGCCAAATTTTTCAGCGTTCTGGTCTCCTGATCCTTCTCTTGAACTCAATGACCTGGCAAACATTTCTACATCAGGTGTTCATATTTCCTCTACAACTTCCTTCAGGAAGAAGGAATGCAACTAATTTGCCACTTGTGCTTTGTCAAATTCTAATTGTTATTAATTTTCCAGCTAACCACTTCCAGTGAGATTTCAAGCTATTTGCAGCTTCATTTATCATGGGATTTCTATTCCCATCACACATACAACCTACTATTTACAGTTCTTACACAAGTAAAGATGCTTGTACAGAGCTGGCCTTACTCTGTGTACTTTTTTCACTTTTAACTTTATAACTTGCAGCCTATAAACATGAAATTCCCATTTTAACTACTACAGACCAGAAGCTACAGAACTCCAAGGCCAACTGGCTTTTCTGAGATCTTTAATAATTTGCTTAGGCTTTCTCAATCTCGCTTGGACTGTTTGCAAAACTATGAGTTTCCTACTTTATACAATTGAACTGAAAGCAACCTGGTTAAGGTTTGCAAAGATGGAAATTGTTAAAAAGCTATTCCACTGGGGGCATTTGCTTCCTAATATAGCCTCACTCTTAAATTCCAGCTGAACTACGCTTTGCTTCAGACCCAAAATAGGTTTGGAAAGATACACGTGCTCTTTATCTATAACAGTAATGTACTACTACAGCACTGCTGGGTAACTTCCTTTAAGCTTTATTTTCTTGAATAAACTCATCGACCAGCAGCTTAAATTCAATTTGTATTTCTAACCAAAGATTATCAGAACAAAGGGAGCTTAATATTACTATTTCAATGGTATTTCAGAACAAAGGACATACATAATGGTACCCTCGTTATTCATTAAGCCAAATCTTTACTAAGTCTCAAAATAACCTTTTGTTTCATAAATGTAGGGGGCTTTTTCCTTGAAAATAATTGGATGCACTATTACTAGGTAACAAAATATCTGATTTGAGGCAAGCAGATGTAGGAGGTAGATGTCTGGCTATAATATACCAAAATTTACTTCAGAAACAGCATCATCTACCTGAAAGTGCTAATGCTCTTTCTGTTACCTTCCATCAAATTCACTTCCATAATCACATTGGCTTCTCTAGAAAGAAGTCTATTTGCTAAATTTGTATCCTTGTTTTTTCGAAGTCATTTGAGAATAAACATTTACATTAGTATGTCCAAAACCAACTTAAATTGGTAAAAACAACCCATTCATGCTAAGCCCACTTGCTCTCCTTTCACTCACAACATAATGCATATTTACATATATACATGTAATCTATAAATACCACACACAGTTCGCTTACTTCCTTTAGTGAAATTCTGCCAACATCTGACTGTTAATTTATGACTCCTGTTATCATGGTTTTCCTGAAACTCTTTTATTTCTGTCCCTAGTGACGTTGTCATGTAGTTGCCCAGTTTATCAAGCTCACCTAAGCCCTCCAAACATGCTTCCTCTAGCAAGGAATTTTTGCTGTCAGGTGGATGGACAAGAGTGCTCACCAAAGTCACTCATCACTAATTCTCGCATCTCCACAAAGGCAGTTTATGAAAAAGGCACTCAAAGGCAAGGCAAATACCCTAAATACACCTCAAAAGAGAGATTTTCATGTACTTCTGTGATTAGAGAACTGCACTTTTGGGTGCAAGATGCTCTCTGTACACCTCATATTCCTACTTTGATGGCTGTGACAAGAACTGTTGAGTATTAGGTGAATATCTATCTATTTCCACATCCCTCTCATACTTTAAAGATTGTGGGTAAGGGGTCTTTGGGTCTTGTGAGAAAATAGAGCAAATCATAAATGTTTTCTTGGGGAAAGAGGTGTTCAGAGAGTGACTGCTAACTTTCATTCTTTTGGGAGACAAAAGGAAGGCAGGGTTCAATTAACAGGCATATAAAGAGTGGCATGGCTGGGTGTGTAGTTATTTCTTCCCAGAAGCAAGGTTATTCAGTAGCTAGACAGACATGTAAAGGCTGGTTATGATACTATAAAGGCACCAGAGCTCCTGCAGAGCTGGAATTACAGGGTTAGTGTGCAAAGAAAGTAGGTACAGACAGACATGAGGGATTTAAGAGGAAGCAAGGGTGTAAATGCTATTTTGGATTTTGTTTTAGAATTCTTGGAACCAAAGAGGAGACTAAAATGAAAAAATGATTTGGGGCGGGGGCTTCCCATAAGAGCTAATTCTGAATGTAATTTTAATTTGAGGAGGCTTGAGTACTGATGAAATACAGCAAGTTCAGAGCATGAGTTAAAAACAATGAATAATGTAATACATGCTGAAAAATGAATCCATTCTGTTGTTTTACACACTATGCAAACATTTGCACTTTCCACTTCTTCAAAATCCTTCCTTCCTGTGAGAAAGACCTCTGAGACCAGAAACATTGTGAATAACAATATTAGCCAGAAACTCGATGATACTTAAGATCAAGGTAGACATGATAACTCTTCAGTTGGATACTTGGTTTAGGAGCAGAATCACTCTCAAACCTCTTCAATGATGTGCAATTATAGTCAATCAGTCTAACTAGGTTAATCATGCTTTATACAAGGGATAAAAAGTTAGTCCCTGCCTTAAACAGCTTCCTTGACAAGTTGGGAAACATAGGCACAGCAAGACTGGGAAGCTTTATCCACAATAATGAGAAGCTCCATAGTAGATCTAGAACTGAAATAATTTTGTCAACATTCAGGGCTTGATTCTTTTTTGCTGGTCTCTACAGTCATATTATTCAAGACATCTTCAATGGGGTCAGTCATTCATTACTTTCATTCTCTCTGCTCCAGGATTAAAGAATCAGTGCAGAAGATGCTGAGACCCCAGGACACATTTGAGGGTTGGACTTCGTGATGTTTAAAAGTCCCTTCCGACTTAAACCATTCTACAGTTCTATAATGTTTGCACTCAGACTTTGATTTTTACATCAACACTTAACTAACTTCTAAATAAAACCAGCAATGTTAATAACGCTGGGAAATAACTCACAGCCTCACACCTTGCCTGTAACTGTGCATACAACTGAACCACTCTCAGGTATCCCAAATGGTTTGAAAAGTGGTTTGACAAAGGCAACAAAGCCCAAAACTTTTAGCTGGTAAGGACTGGTTTGTCCCCACTGTCTTCAATGCAAACCTGCCAATTACAGCAGATCCAGTCCAGTCCCCCTCTCCTAGAAAATTTCCACTCTTCAAAATGCCCTGCTGTAGGCAGTTATTTCTGCAGATCCAAACCCTTGCATTCAAGATGCTCAGAGACTTTATATCTCCTGCTAATGTATTCCTTGGGGAAGATACTATCCCCCAAACCCCCCATAGTTACTGTTAGGAAATCATTAACCCGCAACTCTTTTCAACTCAGGGTAATTATGATGTTAAAAAAAGGGAAAGTTTTGCTGCTAACAGTTGCAACAATGTATTTGTTTGCCACATGCGATGGAAATCTGATAGACAATATCTGTGCACTCCATCTGTTACACTGGATTGATCCGCTGATGAGATTCTTTTTAGAAACCTGCTTACCCCTGCTGGTGCTGCAAGCTTGAAAGAGAAAAAACACTTTCTTCTCCTTGTTCTCTTGTGTGGTGGTCGACCCTGTCTTCCTCTCCATTAGAACCCATCCTGCTGCCACAGATCTCACAGGATTTATATTGTTTTGATTCCTTTCAAACACTGTCTTGTTACCAACATCTGACAACAGTCTCTTGGGCTATCATGATTTTACAAACTGACCGGGCCTATAAGTCTCCATAAATCCCATGTGGATACAGACCTGTGAAAATGTCTTTAACTATCCACTAAAGTACACAGTAGCTCTTTTATTATATAAATAGTCATGGGTGTTCTACACTTACATGAAGGAAGAAGCTGTATTTTGGTGGGGGGGGAAGGCGGGAAGTGCTTGAAAACTCTGCCAGAAGAGGTTGTTCTCTCAGCACTCATTGCACATCACTGAACCCATTTGCTCACCATGCTGCTTGACGAGGACACACCATGGGTGGTCTTCTTGCTCCCCACCCCGTTCATAGCAGCGGTGAAAAGCCACAAAATAGTGACTCAAAATTTAGGCATGACCACACATGTTGGTTTCTCACCAAAGTCGGGGAAATTTTAGCAACAATCAATTCAAACAACAATAACCAGAAAAACAACAATGAAAGGGCATATCTACAACTGGAAAACTGGAAACGTGTTGAATATATAATACAAGATGAAACAGTTTTAATGAAATATTTTAGCACATTGGCCTTGTGATAACTTTAAAGCCTACAATCTGTGTGTGCATGTGCACAGGTATGTATGTATGTGTACAGACAAAGAGATAGACATCAACCGTCCTTCACAGCAAGTGGAAGGGAAAATGCGACTGGGTTGGAAGGCCACAGGCTGTATCTAACTTCCCTGCTTAAATACCAGTACCAATAAACCAAACTCCTCGCAGCAAATGAGGAAACTCACCCGAGTTAGGGCATTGCTTTAAACCAAACGCGCTGTTTACGAGAACAGCCGCGACCACACTTCTGCCAAACCCAACAGCTCGCTTGGGGAGCCAAACGATGGCTGGGGGAGGAGGGGAGGAACACAACGGTTAATAGCAGGGCTGTTGCTTTTCCCAAGTGCAGCAAGCTGAGCCTAATTGATGCTGACGCATGACAGACTCGTGTGTACAGTATTGCCCGGGCTGCGAGTGAAGCTGCTGACAGAGGGTAAATGGTGCATGGCAGCTGGTCCTGCCCTGGCCTGGCATGGCAGCGCACGCACACACCGCCTGTCAGGAGATATCATCGGGGCTAATGAAGGGCAGCCCGCATTTTTAAAATTCTTCTCACTGAGTTTGGGATCAGACTTTACACCGTGAAGCCTTCTCAACCTTTTAGCGCTTGGTTAAGGATATGTGACACTTATTTAAAAATTAATGCGGTCTAATCAATTTAAAGTTGGGAAACTAAAAGGCAGTACATTTCTGTTTGAGAAGGAAAGAGTGTGGATATGAGTGTGTGTAAGATGGAAAGATCTGGCAGGGAAAGAAGAAGAGATGGAGAGGACAGAAATACAGGCATTTTTGCAGCTACTAACAACTGAAAGTGAAAACATGGAAGTACCACAAATTTGTCTGACTGTGTTTCAGTGGTCTTCTACAGCTCTTTATAAAACAAAAAGTAGTGCATTTCTAAAAGGTTTACTAAAAAGAAGTGATTCCCTACAAAACAACAAATGCTTCCTCTTTTCCTGAATCCCTCTGCCTGTAATTGCAGCTGAATAACTCTATCAGCACCCAAAAATGAGAGAAATTCTGCCTTCCAGGTCTTAGGCATAAAGAACTAAATGTAGGAAAACAGAATTAGGATAAAAGAGACCATCTGAGAAATCTACCTGATTACTAACTTCAAATCACAAGTAACAGCTTGGTTGGACCCTCAGTTCTAGAAATCTCTGATGGTTTCACATTCCTTTATGTTATTTTGCATGGTAATAAACTGCAGAGGTACTTCTGGCTTTGGTTTTTCTCAAAAATTCTGCTTATAGACAAATGGAAAATCCACACGCAGAAGATTGTCAAGACTTTTCAGAGTATTTCACTGACCAGTGCAGAATCATTTCTTGCCACAAATCCCTGAGGGCTTTATGCTGGTTCCAAAAAATCCCTGGCATTTTCACAACTGACTTCAGGATTTCAATAGTTATTTTACATGCCAGTAAAAAAAAAGTGCTTGGTTCTCATCTAACCTGGAACAGCTTATCCCCTGACAGTCACTATTAGTTTATGTGGAATAGTCTCTGAATTTATCAGAAAGAAAGGATTTATGTTCTGGGGAGACTGACCATCTTTTCTGCCTCTGTAGGTCAAAAGGAGAAACTTCTACAACTTAAAAAAAAAATAGGTTAAAATGTTGTCACTCCTTGCCATTGTTTTAGGTCTTGCAGGTTATTTCTTCTTTTTCCAAACTATTACTATGCAGAGCAGAGGGGAAAAAGAGACCATCTGAACTACTACACTTAAGAGGAAAAAAAAAAGGGAAAATAAATAAAAGCAAACAACTTCCTCATTCAAAATTCTAATTCCTCATTCAAAACCCACAAATCACTGCATTTACTTGATAAATAAAAGCTGACTACTTTTTAGGTTTATCAGTTAATGTAAGAAAAAATTAACCTAACCTTGGTAAATACAACAGATCTTAAAGAAGTATCACACTCTGAGAAACACACAAGAGAAGCTGAGAATGGCTCTGGCCTTCAGAGTGGTAATTTGCTCATTGAAAATGCTTGTATTGAAGATATTGAAGAGACACTCGAGAATCATAAAACAATGCCAGAAGTTACAAAATGAAGTTCCTTGTTCTCACTCTGACACAACCTTAAAACACACCTTCACTACCCAGAAGTGACTCCAGAGAGAATGCCACCCTTTGTGTAAAGTAGTATTGGACAGGACAATTTTTTACCAGATTGGCTGATAAATTTGGGGAAAATAATGGGTGATGAAATACAAAGGTGTTACCCATCCCTCTAAAGCTAAACTATAATACATCAGTAGGTTAACATGGTTATAATTAGATTGCTTCTACTGCATGTAAGAAATTCTGTGCTAACAAAGAGTGGTAAAATATTTTCATTGGGTATTCAGTGTAAGAATTAGTAAGTATTAAGCAATACCAATAAAAAAAATTTAATAAATATAAAAATTCCCAAGTCTTTAAAAATTTTTTATTTGGAGTTAAAAAAAATATGTGTAATTAACTTTTCTTTACTAAATTTCACATCCTATTTCTTCCATTGTAAGATGGGTATGACAGGACTTCATCCCATATTTGTAAAGAAACAGAACCATACATGATTATACAGTAAGCAAAATATACAAATAGATTTCACTTTCTTCTTCCAATACTCTGAAGTCACGAAACACTTTTCAGTAGAAGTAAATAATTTTCATTTTTTTTAAAGACACATGTTTATTAATCTCCAAAATCTCTTAGGAAATCTGATCTCTGTCTAGTTTGAAATAATAAAGTGGTTTTTTTTTTAAAATTCCAAATAGAGGAATACCTGGGGCTGGTATAAAGGCCAGTAAACTCTATAAAAGCACTTGATCAATTTTGAACAATCTGCTTTTATGGCCAAATCTGTAATTTAGCTTAGCAAGAAAAGGCTGCATTGTCATACCAGCCTTGCACTACCCAAGTTCACGTTGTACTGTATGAGTTTGCAGGTCTGGTTGAAGAAATAATCTGTTCTCTAAGGAGAAAATAATTACTCTGAGTGTTTGACACCTTATTCTAGACTTCAAGGCAGAGTTTAATAAGTTTGTGCTCATGAAACTGCTGCCTATAAAGATTCAAAATGTGAGCATTTGTACTAGATTTGAGGACACGGCAGCATGGTATCCAAAACCAATTTTGTAACAGAAGAATTATCACTACTCACAAGCAGTATTTGTTAAGCTAGATGCAAATTAGGAGAATGTGTTGAGCATGAGAAGGGTAAAATTTGATTTAAAATTATATGCCTGAATATCTTGATTTCAAATTATATGCCTGAAAAAATATATATGTATGGAGATACACATGGCGATCTACTCTTACAATTGTGTGTGCACCAATGTGTGCTTGTGCACATGTATAAACACAGCTGACCTATTTGAAAAGCTGGTTCTATGAAATTTTTGATGATGTCTGCATCAAAAGAAACTCTGTACTAACTGTTGCACCTTGGATTTTTCAGGAGCTTTGTTTGGTTTTAGCTGTGAAAAAGATGGTGCTCTTCTCTGAGGACCTCTCTTACAGACACTTTAAACTGGTCAAGTCCAAAGAAACAAGAGAGATATTTATGTGCAAGAGGACTGTAGGATCAGGTCCTTTATGCTCAGCTAATTTATGGGCTTGCACTGCGCTTGTGTGCAAGTATATGTGGGTGCATAAACTATTTAAGTGCAAATTGCCAGAATATCAGTAAATTACTGTCGGAGCTGCAAAGCATTTACATACCTTAGGCATGAGCAACCAATTGGAACTTTTAATCTTTTAACAAGTTACTGCTCAGTGACAATAATGAATAAAATGAAGAGTAATGAAGTTGACCATAAAGCTTAGCAAATAAACATTGTGCACAAATATAACAATTCCCAACTAGCTCTGCACACAAAATCTACTCCTGGTTTACTCTCAGTTACCATTTCTTGTGCCAAAACACAGCAACATCCTCCAGCCATGGCTTTTGGCAATACTGCTGTGAGTCTTTCTGTAGATCACTATCTGCTGCCCTCGCCATGCTGGGATTCACCCTCATTATAAGCTGTTCCCCTGCAGATAGCTTCATCTTTTAGCATTGTTCCAAGGAAGTTTTTAGAAGCTTCCTTGTCTCAATACTCCTGTCAAGGAAGCTGTGGAAATCACCCTCAGGATTACTGACAGAAGCTTTCATTTGTTTGAAATCTGAATGTGTAGCCTGGGTTATCGGCACTGACAAGGTCAGAGACCAGACTCTATCGTTATTCTCACTTCTACCAAGGCTCCATGATTAAGTCACCTAAAATAAAATTCCACTTCTGTTAAAAGACAGGGCAAATCGCTCGCAAGAGCTGCAAAGATGACTGACCATTCACTGTCTTGTACAGGCAGGAAAGAAGTCTGTCTAATAAGGTAATATAGCTGGAGTATCTTTTCTAATTGTGACTGGCACACCCCAAATTCATCTCATTTTTGTATGTAGAGCAAGTCTAAAAGGTATCAAATTCAATTTTGTTGAAGAGAAACTTGGTTCAGTCATTTGTTATAATCCAGGTAACTACAAAGGCAGGTGAGGAGCTACAAAACATGCAGTAGGATTCTGCATTAGGCCCCAACAAGACAACAGCAGAAACAAAAAAAGGCAATAATGGGCACAAGTCACTGCTTTCTTTGAGGCAGAAATCCACTTCCAATTGAAGTCCCTATCAGAAAAAAGACCACCAAAATTCCTTCCACTAACAGCCATGCCAGTGCTGAGGGGCAGAGGCTGAGGACAACAAACATTAACAAGGAGAGAGTTAGAGGCTGTTCTTGCAGGATGGGCACTATGGTGGAACCTTGAGGGAAGCTTGAATTGCTGTTGTCTTTGTGGTCTTCTCTCTGTAAAAAGAGCAAACTACCTTTTTATGATAGGAATAAGGACTTTAAACAATATTATATTAAAAGCTCGGGGTGGGGGGTAGTAACTGAAAAGCAAACATTTACCTTTTACTTATTCCTACAATGAAATAGCATGGTAACATGACATTACCACTCCAAGGTAAATATTTACTTGTTGGTATTGGGCTCTGCATAAAAATATACCTACCTTCCCCACCCAAAATGACTTGCATTTTCTATTACCAAGACCAAAACAACCACCCACCCCACAATTCCCAGTTTAGTACACTGCATATACTTCTTGACCTATACTGAGAAGCTGAAACGTAAGGAGCGATATTTGGGGCTCCGAGAATACGACTCTTGGATAATACACATCTTGGATAATGAACTGAGAATGTGTGATGACAAAAGCAAAGGAGGAAGTTTTTACTTTCAACCTCCATCTCCAGTCTGAAAGAGCATTACCTGTCAACAATCCACAGCTGAACAAGGGCTGTGTCTTGCCAATACACAACACCACAAAGAGGGCTCTTTTTCCCCATCAACTTTTACTATTATGTACTTGTCACTGTCACTTAAGGAATAAACAATATGATGACTATCCGAACTAAAAGGAAATCAAGTAGTGTAAATAAATTCTTTATGATTTCTTATATATTTGGCAAGTACTTTCGTACTATTTTAGCAAATGTTTTGAAATTTCACAAAGCCAAGACATGATTCCTCATGGGGAGGAGACTTTGCTTATGTAGTGTCAGGGAGGTAACAGAAGGCATATGGTTTTTGAAGTTCGAAGATTTTATTTTAATGCTATAATTTGCAAATACAAATTTAAATTTTATCTACACCACAGTACTCCAAATACTGTGAAGTTCTTTCCGCTAAGCCACATTAACAGCCAGCTATGAAATTTACTGAGAGTTTTTAATTTTGCCTTAATTTAATATTTGGCTAAAACAGACTAGACAGTGAAGCAAAACAAAAAGTTTCATTTTGGTACTCAGATACTTTAGCTTGAGCTACTGTGCTCTCATTTTCCTATGAGAGGAGTAGCAGAGAAAAGAGAATTTTTATCCAACAATATCTTGAGAACAGGTCTGCATGGCAAATGACTGAAGCGATTTAAGATGCTACTGTCAGATTCCCACCTTTCCTGCTCCGTGTATCTTGCTAAGGATACTGCTTTCCTCTTAGAGGTATCATCATCATGACAGCAGAGATGGCAGAACATGTGTGAGCATTCCTCATCTGGCACAGGCAGGAATCAGACAAACTCTCTGAAACTTGGCTCACGTGACACAGAGACTTCTGGAAGAGCTCAGAGCTTCCTTCCCACAGCCTAGACTCTTTAGACATGATGATCCAAATGCTGTACAGTGACATTTTCTCTGCCAGACCCAACTAAAGTGGCTGACTCCAAGGTCTTATACTCTGCCATCGGATCAGTGAAAGTGATGGATCATGGAGCTGCATTATCAGGAAGCCAAACTCCTTCAGTGTTCCAGCAGCAATACCCCATGTCATCCCTGCAACTACCCGAGAGACAGGCAGCAATTCGGGAAAATAAAGGTTAAGGTCTAACCAGAATGAAATAGTTTCACATTGTTTGGCAATGCTGAAAAGCTTAATTTCAAGATTTCCAAACAACCCAAAACATTCTTGTGTTCCAAGCCAAAACTCTTCAGAGCTTCCTTTTCAGTGAAGGGAAAAAAAAAAAAAAAAAGGATATTTCAACTTTCCATTCTCATTTGAAATAAAAACGGGTAAAATCATGGCATTTCCCAGGAAAAAGCACCACTGCTTACAAGCTTCAGGAGTCATACATTTAGAAGAAACTAGAAATTGATGCAATTCTTGCTTTATAAATATACTTCTGAAGTTAATAATTCCTACAGCCAGATCCACCAGACCCTTAGTGCCCTATTACTGTCAGAATTGCTGCTTTCCCTCACAGCCTCACAGTAGCCAAATTACTGCTTTATCTCTTTCTAATGTCCTTTGAGTACTCAAGATCTCAGAGCAGCTACTAGAAATACATAAAAAGGTGTAAAAGGAAAAATGGAGAAACTAATCATCAGTGTCAGGCAAAAAAGAAAAATAGAGGGCAATTAATATTTGGTTAAATGGTAACACTCTCTCCTCTTTGTTTCATATAAAAAAAATAACATTAACAAAATAGAAATAAGTAAACACTTCATTACTCAGTTTCCTTGATATCAACAAAATTAAATTCCTGGAGACCACTCTGATGCAAAATCATTTTTCAGATATGAGACTGGCAAACTTATTTCTTCTTCCAATGCCAGAAATACTTTTGTTTCTAGGAACATGGATGTATCACAAATAAATTTTTTTAAAAAGCCTTTGTATTTTGAAATTTTAACTGGCAGCTGAAATACTAAAAATAAACATTTTGAATGAATTAAAACTCAAGTAATAATAAGAAAAATGGTGGATAAAGATATTCATTATAATGTCCTTTAATCAAGACTGTGAAGCTTGGTGCAGCAGAAAGATTTCCTTGAAAAAATTCATTGTATTTTTAAAAAGAGAAATTTCAGAGAACATAGTAGTTGGTAAATATTTAAAACCTTTGTGGTAAAGGCTCAAACCTCAAAATAACAAGGAAATGACAACTGTTTATTTTTCTCCACATAAAACTGAAAGTTATTGTAAGGTCATTATAACGTAAGCCTGTTTTCTCTTTAAGAAGTAAATAATTACACCACTGATTTGAGTAGACCTGCCAGTAAGTCTACATGTGGTTAAGTCAGATAGACTGATGCTCTAAAATTGGCAAGTAGCTGCTCCCACAAGCTATTAAGCAACTCTGAGGTCTAGGTAGCTCACAGCACTTTTATCATATGTCTCTCAACAGAAAAAAGAAAAAAACCTCACATTTAGACTACAGTTGTTGTGCAACCTTTGAACATGGTTCTGCATATTCCATGATAACACAGAAGCAGAATTTGATGCAGTGTTAACTCTCTCCTGCAATATTCAACTGCAACATCTAAGCTTTCTTCAGGAATGTGTCTCTGACTCTTGTGGTCACAAGCAAAATCTTCACAGACATGAAATGCAAACAATTTGTAAAGATAGGACGATGTTCTCAAGCTTGCAAACAGCCTGAAATAATGATGGTGATGTCACTGCAAAGAAGATTGTGTTAAATTAATGGCTGTAACCACAACAATGAATTGTTGGCTGTTAACCACAACTTTAACCACTGCTGAGCTAAAGACCTTAGCACTACTATACTGGGTGTATAATCCCACCTCCTTTGGCACCAGGACCTCAGCAGGTGTGGAGCTGTTGATACTCCAACCTTTGCTGATGAAATTTTGTAACACAAACTATGCAGCGACCTGGGCAGCTACAGAAACCTCTACACAGACAGCATACGGCAGCAAATGTCCTATACAATAAATACCTTCTGGTATTTAATGGAATAAAACTCTTCATTTACTGATTCGAATAAATCCATTGCGTCAGAGTACCATGGGAGCTCAGGGAACACCATTGCAAATTCTAATCCAGCCCATTACAACACACATGCAACTTTGCCTGTGGCCAGTTCCCACCATTTCTACATCTGGGCTTCCACTGAAGGCAAAGAGAGCTCTGCATGGGGGACAGTAACAGAATATAGGTCACATCACCATTTGTGGTATGAATGTTTACCCATTGTTAGTAAAACAATCTACATTTTCTTCCCCAAAGATAAAAATCAATCCAAGTATGAAGTTGCAATCCAGATTAAAAACAAAACAAAAGTAGCTAAACCGCTCACATCATGGGTCCTGCCTGGCAGCTGTGGGAGGGTTAGATGCCTCAAAGCCCTTTCTATAATACTGCTAGCAAATGGAAACAAGAAACCTGTCTTCTGCTGGTGACAGGACTGCCATCATATCAGCCCTAAAACACACTGCAGCTCCTTCTCTGAGGATTTCATGGAACAGCAGAAACAAGAAGGAGCTAAGGGAATGACTGATGGAAAGAAATAAGGGGTGCAAGGAAGGCAGTGGACAAACTTACATGGCAGCACAAACAGACTCCTCTGGAGGGTGTGCTGGCTGTAGATGGCAGTCAGTAGTAGGCTGAGCTCCACTCAGCAACCCCAGCACACAGGCAGATAAAGCAGCTGCATGTTTGCAGCATCCCCCAAGAGATAACCCCTATTGAGTGGTTCCCCTTCCCACTGAGCTGTATCACCCTCCTTGCATGCAACATAAACAGGCACCCAAATACCAAGTGTCTCACAGTAAAGATTTCCCCAAGCTGGAGTCTAAAGGGAAATGTGACACACGGAGGGCTGGCAGTAAGTCTCAAATTCAAGACTTGCTTGTTCCTTAAGTCACAAAACAATAACCTCTGCTAGGTCTCTGTTTTGTGGCACAGTTTCATTTCTACTGGTGAAGCACAGAGTTCCAATGACAAGGGACTGTGACCTCTGGCCAGCAATCCTAATGCTGAGGAGCAGAGAAGCTGGAGGAACTGAACCATTTGTCCTTCCAGAGCACGGAAAAGCATTTTCCCAGGGCAGAATGTGACAAATGCACCATTGCTGCATGAATGCTGGTTACAAAAAAATGAGGTTTTAGCTCTTCCAATTAATTATTTGGGAGTTTTTTAGCAATTAAAGTATTACAAGAATAAAGAAGAGAAGGATGATGAAACAATTGCAGATGATATCAAGTCCATTTAAAGATCAGCACAGAGGAAGATGAGACAAGTTTTGGAAAAAGACTAAAATAAGCAGGAGGGGACAAGAATGAACAAACAAAAAATCCCTTTGCCTTGAAGTCCAGTACCAGTTTGATGCCTTTAAAGAAAATATTCATTTTCTTCTCTACAGTTTTGCTATAATTCTGCAAAATAGCAAAAATATACATATAGTCTTTAAAATTTCAGCAATGTGATGACACAGCACCTGAAAGGATCAATCTATGTTTTCTGAATAACCATATCAAACTTCTGATTTTTTTCCTTCCTCTTTTTTCATGTTTATATGTGCCACGTAATGACAAATTTGGGCAAAATTCGACAAAAACACATAAACAAAATCGGTAGAATTACTCACAGTAGTAAAGCTACGCAGATGTCTAAATATTTGCAGGTGTCTTAGATAATAAGCTTTCACAGCAGGAACTACATATCTGTGATTAGTTCACTAGTACACTTTTGAATTTTCTAAACATACATAATAATAAGGTTAACTCTGTGGTGTATTTTTGTTTGGCTCATCATAATTAAATGCAGCATAAATCTTCCCTATTTTATTTTCTTTGTACATTTTCCATTCACACACACACACACATATATAGATAAATATTAATACATTCTACATAAACACAAAGGAATATCTTCATGAAGGTTACATTCAACCAGTAATGTACACTGGTCAACAACAGGCAAACACTCTTGTCCTAGAAAGTGTTTAGTTGCAAAAATGTTAATGAAATCCACAGAAACACTTAGGAACCAGTTTTTTAATCTCATTACCATATCAAGGAGCTCCCTGTTAATCACTGTCCAAATTCATTTGGATTTATTGCATCACAGTTATGCTTACAATTAAATGCCACAAGGTCCCAGTCAGATTAAACAAATGATTTTTCCTGTAGTCCTTACAGGACTAGTAGTGACAAATCACATGGAAGTAAAATATATCATAATTAATTAGTAGAGGCCCATAGATAACCTCTCCCACAAATCTCCATGGGCAATTTTAATAGGTTGCAATATTTAAATATAAAACCCTACAAAATTGCTTAAAAATTCAAGGAATACTTGCACTTATTATAGGTAACGAATATGTCAGTCATGTAATTTCTTATTACATAATTATTTCTTTAGGGATGTTAGAAACAAGTAATTATTTTCTTAAAAATGAATTGGCAGCAACTATTTTAAGCATGCTATTGTGAATGAAATATTATCAAATAATTGTTGTATTACTAACAACCGACTTACAGAAAAGAAACATTTCCTTATCAAAGCACATAACATCTCACCATTGTAAGAAAATTTAATCTTCTTTACAGAAGCTTCAGTAAGCCAGTAGGAATTACAGGAAGATAACTGGTCTTAACATAAAATATGAACACCAGTGTGAAGAAAAAGGGTTTGGCTTCTTTAGCTTAATTTCTAATAGTCCATGTTGGCTGCTCATTCCTCTTATACGTGTTAGGGAAAGTAACAGATGACAGCATTCCAGAGACATGTTGGGAAAAAACCCTTCCTTTACAGGAAGGAATATTTTGTCAAATACTATGAACTGTTCATGGTAATCTCTCTGCTTAAGATATAGCAAATTCTACTTAAATCAATTCAAAACAATGTGTTCCCAGAACGGGCAGGCTAGAATACATAAAACCTGCCAAACAAAAAGTCACATTTATTTCCAGAACTAAGCCTTCATCTCAGTGATTTGGATTTGTTTATCAAGTAGAAGCCCTGGTGGTCCTTCATAAAAATCCTCAGTACACTGTATTTTGTCTGCCTTCAGTCTCTTCAAAACATCAAAATGTCTCATTTCTCATTCATTCCTTGCTAATGTTCACTTAGGGGGATATTCAGAAATGTCTGTGCTAGCCCAGGAAGATGGTCTCCTGACACTGGAGAGGAAGGAACCTAACTTAAAATAAATGTTTAATGATGAAATTATTGAACTGAGTTTAGCCTTGACATGTCTGCAATGTCAAAAGAAAGTCTTCAAGTTAAATAAGAAGTTGTAGAAAATATCCAAGTTTCAACTCTGGTTAGTAGCAACTTCAGCCTGTAGAAGACAGATTTACCTTGAGCCACAAACTTGAGCTGAAACTTAAGTTATCTTGCCTTCAGTTATTGTGAGTTAATTATGGTAGCCAATCTTCAGTAATCAAATAATCTTCCTGGAAGGATGTCTCAAAAATTACACAAATTCTTTCATTGAGAAGCATCTCAATACTGACTCTTGTGTTGGGTACAAAAAAAAACCCCAACAGGGTTAGAAGAGAGGTGGGCAATTAAGGATATGAAATTTGTGGGATAACATCATGATACACTGACAGCAAGTAGGTTGTGAATGGACCATGAAAATGTTACCAGGGTCTCCAAGTTAAAATGTCAGACAAAAGAACAATGCAGAAAAATTAACCAGTGAAGTCAGCCTCTATAATAGGAATGAATACATACACTGGAATTTGTAATATAGCTCTTCAAACTATTTGTGAAGAAAGAGTGAAAAAACTGATGTTTAAAATATACAGCTATATTTTATGAACACTACTTAATCTCGAGTCAAGTAGCAATAACAAGATTTTCAATAAATAGAGGTCAAAAAAGGAAAAAATGAATCAACTTGGAAGAAAAGATAACACCATAAACTTAAGAACAAAAATTTCAGTCCATTATGCCCATTTCTGCTGCAAGGAAAATTTTCAATGAGATAAGTGTAAATACCTCAAAATGTAAAGTTCACGGTACCTCAAGAGGTTTCAGCAAATTACCCTGTGTGTATTAAGTAAATTACCTGTTATTGTACAGATGAGGAGAAGGTCTGTACATGTGCCTTTCAGTGGCAGCTCACCATTAGATTAGTCCAGTTCTAGCATGAAATCACACTCACAATATGTGAGCAGGGTTAATTTTTGTTGAGGCACTATGTGTGGAATAGCCAAAACCACTCTGTGCTGATGGAAGTAATCATCATTAGCTAAATGAATGTGCACTTAATCTCCTGATAAAGAACAGGAGACAAGCACTGACTTGGGGAAAACTCAGAAAGGACTTTAAAAGGCTATTTCTGATGAGGTAGAAGATGGGAAGCTGCTGGCATGATAAAACAAGGAGATATAATGCAATGGGACATCTGACTTGGGAAATATTTGCAGCAGCATTCAGAATGGAGAAAAAACATGATAAAACAAAAAAAAAGTTTCTGTTAATAAGTGAAAATATCTGGAGACGTGTGGATGCTCAGGGAACACTAGATCTGAGGAGCGACACCTGAGTCTATTCATATTAGGACCTACAGAGATCAGAACTGAAAATGGTACTGAAGGGAGAGAAGCAGTTGGTAGAAAGACTGGTGGCCAAAATATTTGAAGACATTTTAGTTCTAATACATGAGAAAATTCCACAAAAATCTGATAATTTTTGTTACTGACAATGCTACGTTAATCAAACCTGAACAATTACTCTGGTAAAAGCAAGCCCATCAAAACAGTTGCCAATTATCACTATTAACCTTTACAGAACTGATAATTTATTGTTAAATTTCTGACTACAAGCTGTAACATAGGATTATCTTTTTAATAGTTCATTCATTTTTGTTTTTTATTTACTTCTAATAGCTATCCTTTTATAGAAACCTGTGGGATATCAAGATACACAGTTTTGTTTATGAAGGCAAAAAATAATATATTTTTAAACTTACTTGAAACATGAATAAATCAGTACATAATTGTTAAACCAAAGTAGCATCTAATCAGTTGCCTTTCACATCATAGCACTGACCCTAATCTCTGAGGCATAAATAAACATGCATTCTTCGTGCAAACTTTAATCATAAAAAAGAATGAAATATATTCCAACATGAATATTTCAGCAAATAGCCATGTGAAGGAGCATGAATGTTTAATTTAGACATCACCTCTGTCACTATCTGTTAGACATCATACCAGTGTTTCTCCTCTGGGAATTCCAAAATCTAACCAAGTTTACAGTGCCCAGCTGAAAATGGTATTCCTTCTTAGCCCCATAATATCCATCTTCTTCTAGGAACATGAAAATATTTTAATATTTAGCAAAATCCTACTCTGAGGCTATCATGGCATGTTTGGTCAATCCATGTCTTTACTAATACTACATACAAAGTCTGAACAACCTCACATGGCCTTGCTTAAGCTGGAAGGAAGGGTTTAGCCATCTTCTTCCACATATTCCTACCAAACACCAAGTCATTCCTAAGTTCCTCAACCAGAACATACCACTGTGGTCAATTTAAGGATCTTCTGTTATACTGAACTTCTTTTCATCTATTCAAGAACTTAGCAATAGCACGCGAGATAGGAAGATAGAGATGTTTTTAATACTGGCTTTCAAAGATTAGAGACATAAGTTTAAATGAAACAGACCAGGTGAAGGTGTATGGTTTCCATATGCTTTGTCATTGAAGGCAGTGATCCCCCCTCAACTGCATAAAAGTACCTTTGATCTATTGCCTCAACTAAACCACCATGTGATGTCCCTGAATTGCACTTGAACTATGGGAACTGTTTGGGAATATGCCATGGAGGGACTTGCGGCTGCATGTCTGGAGGCATGTGGATACACAACACATACAATAAATGTGTCCAAGTGGAAGGAAAAGTTATGTTCAGCAACTGAGTCCACCGCTCTGCATACAAAAATAGTGTCTCACGAACACTAGGAAGCTGCACTTAGCACCCTAACATTAAGGTTTTGCTCCTCAATCCCTGTGCCCATTAAGTCTATAGAAAGGAATAAAAATATAAATTGTCATCATTTTGAAAGCACATACTGCAGCACTTCTAACGTGACATTTTATCTTAAAAATGGGCTTAAAACAGCTTGACTTAGAGGAGTCACAACAGCACAAAATCTCTTACAGTTAGCTTATAAGTGGTCTCATATTTTTCCTCATTGGAGCTCAGTACAGAATTAGCACTACTCAGAACACACTGCCTAAGACTTAACAGAGGAATAGAATGTGAAAGAAAGCAACTCAACAAAGCTGTAACCGTGTCCCCTTCTCCTTTTCTCTGCCCACCTGTGCTCTTCTGAAGTGCTCTGACAAGTGCTTGGCACAATGGGATCTGTGTCCATGACCCTGCATCCACAGTTCGCTGTCTGGGTTCCTAGGCTGAACTTCAGGTCTTTATGGGCTCCATCCTGACTTTCTCAGACTCTCACTATGGGAGGGTCTGTTCATGAGAATGAGTAACTGGAGCTGGCTGCACATTTCTGATGAGAGAACTGATATATTACTACATATGAAAAACGGATAATCGAATAGAGTTCAATAGAAGGAAACAGTGCAAATAAATGTCTAGTTCAGAAGCAGTTGCAGAACATCTACCCTATAAGCCAACATACACCACAAACTGAAGTTCCTCCCAAGACCCTTTAAGAAACTTACAAAACCCCTTAAAAATTAAAAGCTACAATTATGATGCTTGAGAGGAAGACAGTAACACCACACATTTGAAATACCCAACAGACGAGCTATAAGGAGCCAAACCAATCTGCATAGTAGCAACACATAGGATAAATGAAGATAAGTTTAATATGGATAATAAGTTTAATAAGATTAATAAGTTTAATACCACCAGTGAAAACCTCAGAAAGCCAATGGCCTCACACTGCCAATTTGGTCTTCCCTCATGGTTAAGAGAAAACCTATTATTTTCCATTACAAAATTCAACACGCCTATATCGTAACTTTTTGCCCAAATCTTAAACCCATTACCACCCCAAAAAATGTTACATGTCTATGTTGTCATGTAAAAACTAAAGGAATATGTGGTTTCACAAAGGACAATCATTCAAATTACTCACAAAAGAATATTCAGCACATCAACAACCTTAATATACATCTGCATATCTCACTGAACGAATAGAAATAGACTCTACCATTATTAGTCGTTTTTATTTTAAAGATAATTTGCAGTTAAACTTTCATGAACAGACCATGAAGCAACAAATGAATCAGGTGAATCAATTAAAAAACCCCACATCATATCTTTGTCCTGTCTTTGCAAAATACAATTCTGACAAGCAGAAGTTCAGGAGAAGTTAAGACAATTTTTGGTCACAAGTGGAGGTGAACAGAGCGTTACCCCTAAGAGGCATTTGTTAATTTAGCAGTGTAACAGATCAGAACTAGTGCTTGTCTGTATATGTGAGCTGTGAATGAACAGCAGCCGTGTCCTTTACTTCCTAACATACTTTTGGAACCAACTATAGCAACAGGAAAACCACAGTCAGTCCTGGCTGAAATAGAAACAGCTCATTTTCATGGGAGAAAAGGTACAAGAGTAGCTCATATGCTCAATGCAGAACTGGAAATGTGTACATATCAAATTGCAGTTCAAATCAATTATCTGTATGACACGGCATTAAATGACTTCCAAATTAGCGGAGAGCATCCTGAAAAAATCAGTCTAAACCCATCAGTGATGGGGTTTGAAGTTCTCAGAGTGTGTACATCTCTGGAGAGATTTGTTTCTATATTATTTCATTTCAGGGATTTATATTGAATCTGTCAGTGAATTTGGACACAGATCTCATAAACCTTAATCATATGGATGTTGCCTTCTGTTCTGGTGGATGTACCATACAAGGGAGTAACTCCCATATTTCGGAAGCTCTGACAAGTGCAGACCACGTCTCTAAGCTGATGGGTGACTGTGCTCGTCAACTCAGGGAGTTTCCAGGGAGAAAGCAGCACCTTCACCCATGTTCCAAAGAGGCAGGTAAGTTGCCAGCTCATTTCTGAATGACCTGGTGCTGAATGAAATAAAATATTTGAGATGTTTCTGCATTTCTGAGCAGCATGAGGTGCTTGAGGAAGGAGCCTCCCACAAGAGGGAAAGCTGCCACAGCACTTTAAGCACTGGACCATACCACAAAATAACTCTCAGACTGGAGTAGTGGAGGCAGCAGTTTCAGTCTACAACGTTTGATGCACGGTTTTGGGGATTTCTAAGATCTGCACCAGTGCAGTAAGCAGAAAAATATAGAGTAATCAGACAGGAATGGTATTATGGGACATAGTACTGTATGATGAAAATTTTCTCCTTTCACACTTAACCTGTAACATGTCTTTTTCTCCCAAAATGCACCTTGCTTTCAGAGGTTCAGGCCCAAGACTCTGCCTATCAGTACTTGATCCAATTGCTAGAAGCCCAGGGCCATTCATTGAATGAGGTAATAAATTCTTACACCATTATGTACTTCTAAACCACTGTGATTACAGAGAGATGTACATCAGTTTACACTATACTTGCAGGCCAGCACTGATTGTAAGAAAGTAGTAATTAATATAAAATTAGTTATCATTACACATCTGAGAAGCAAATAATGAAGCTAGCACAGCTGAATTGATCAAAATCATCCATTCACACCCTAAATCACATCATGTGCCAATAAAATACTCAGTACAGTGAATATTCATTACAGTTGCAGCCTTTAGGCATTACACTAATTGAATAACAAAACAATAATAACAATAACAACAACAATACTAATAATAAAGATAAGTTTTAAAGCAACTTCAGCATCTTAACCTGAATATATTTAACATATTTGAATATCCTCTGTGTGAACATCCTGGAAAAGATAAGAGCAAATAGCAGAGCAGTGATTATGAGGAAGCCTTCACAACTTTGGTACCACATCACCTCTGGCTCAGTATGAAGCCTGCAATATGCACAGCCCCACACATTTTGGGGCCCTAAACAGCAGCTAGCTTTCTGCCAGGTAGCACTACCAGAACTACACAATATTTTTCCTGGGATATTGTTCTGTCCTGACCACAAACTGAAGCACAAACTTTATGAGCAACAACTTCAACAACTTCGGAAATGGCCCCACTCCAGCAGGACACACCCTGGAGTGCATTACAGCACTGCCTTGTAAACTCTTTTATTAATTTCATAATAAATGCTTAGAAATCAGACTTTTTGCAGGTGATAATTAAATATAAAATCAAGGCAAAACAGATGTGTGATAAATTCTTGGCAATGGTCCTATTTAACTGAATTTTAGCATGGATTTCTGGCAAGCCCAGCCCTGCTCCTGCTCTGGATCCCCCTGCAGTGCACGTCACCAGGGCCCTTCATGGAGCACTTTGCCTCTCTCAACACTGTCTTTAAAGTTTCACTTACCATTACAACATATCAATGTGGAAAGGTTTAACACTTGATTTAGTTTTGTTCAAGTTAAAATCCACTGCTGCAGTTCATGGTAAAACTTATTTAAAAGATCCATAAACTTTTTATGCACTTTTCAGCTCAATACCAGCTCATTTTTCTTTGATGACATCAGTGCAACAGCAAGTTTCTGTTGCACTTCCAAAAGAGACAAAACTACGGAGAACTTTCAATAGTTCCATAAAATGAGGCCTACACCCCAGAAAAAGAAAGTACACAACATCTCAGCTCTCCTCCCTTCTCATCACCTCTCTGGCTGTCAAAGGAAAATTACAAATGGTAGATTAAAAAAAAAAAAATCACAGAAAACATAAAAATTAATAGAGCTTATACACACACATGGTCCCATTAACACATAAACTGCTGGCCACACAGTCTGTTTGAAGAGAACACTGGACTTTGTCCCTACAAACCTGAGTTAGGTTTGGAAATCCTGTTTGAAGTGACTGATACTGGACTTCACCGCTTCAGACCTGAACTTGGAAATTCCCATTCTGAGCCTGTATTAGCCAGCTACTTTCTCCCCAGAAAAGGATGGGTTTTATTCACTCTCATGGGTTTTATTCACTCCAGTTCATGCTGGAGAATGAGAAGAGGAAGCGAATGAGGATGTACTCCAGTGAACTGCCTGTGCTGAGCTGAGACCTCCTCCATTCCCCCTGCTTGGGCTACAGGCACAGCTACAACTTCCAGCCACACAGGGACACACAAAGGCCTCTGAACACATAGTGTCTTCCCCTTTCCAACTCATGCTGTGCAGTTGCATCCAGTAAAATTACAAGGCAGGCCCAACACAGGTGGTTTCCCTTCCCTTCAAAGTGACCCTTACACTCTGCTGCACTGCCTGGCCCAAAACCATGTCTGATTTGTTGCCGTGAGCCTGCCAAGGCTGCAGAGGGATGGGATAAATGTGCCCAAGAATGGTATAAGCCACTTTAATTTGTCATATAAGGAAGTGTACAACTAGATGCCATGTCTCTACTAAGGCCTGTCTGGTTTGGCTCAAGAGCAGGACCACATCCACTTACACAAACCACTAAACCCCTGATCTGTGTGAACCCATAGAGAAGCAGAGAAATGTCTGGAGCTCAGTAACTCCTTACCCTGCTGCTCTCTACTGTCCCACACATGACACACACCAGGAGCACGGATGATGAGTAGGATATATTTTCTAGCTTGGGCTATTAAAGGTTGCTACAACTAAAACCATAAATAAAATTAACTTCAGCCTTTAGTCTGCATTCCAAAGTTCATTTGCTACCAAATTCATAAGGACATGAACATAAGGCCATCCTGATTCCTCTGTTGGTCACCTACTTGGGGCTGACAGAGAAAATTCACCACACTGGAGGGGACACCTCACACCCCAGGAAGGGATCCCACATGGTCCCCACCCTCGGGAGCCTGTTTCTGTCTGGGGAGGAGAGGGAAGTCAGACAGTCAGCGAGCTTGTGGGAACATGTCTCCCACATTAACCTCACCCATCCAGAATCAATGCCTACGAATTACAGAAGCAAAGAGACACTGCATAAAACCTGGTTATTTTAACAATCTGTTTTGCACAGTAATTAATCAGATCAGCCCTCTAAGGGGCTCCAAAGATCCTAAGGTAAACTTAATTCACTCTAATTGAATTAAAAACTATTAAGCTAAAAGTTACAGTGCCTAGCAAGGATAAAAAATGTTCCTATAAAACCTCCCTGGAAGCAGGGAAGTAGCAGTTATGCCAAGCAGCAGAACAAGAGGACATGCACTGCAGAAATGGCAAAAATCAGAAAATAAAAATATATTTATTTTGGTCCTTCAGTCTAAGTTTTAATATTTTAAAGTTAATCACAGCATTATGCTCAAAGGTGAATGATAGAATACTTTTCAGGGTTATGCCATGCATTAGGTAGGGCTGACTGTCAGCTTGCTTTGTTTAATGCACAAGGCTTAAGTCAGCTCTAAGGTAAAGACTGTACTTCCCACTCCTTAGAGGTGAAACAGAAACAGTTGTCTATGTCAAAAATAGAATTCGATAACATTCATAAAGTAAATGATTCATGCAAGAGTATTAGTACATCTTTTTATTGATGACTGCATAAAAAGATTTCCATGTATACAAATGTCCTCACCTCGAAACAATTCAGTAATTTGTTCATGTGAACATGTGTGGCCTGTGGATTGCCTGTGAACTATTTGTCCTAGATCCTGTTTTGATTACTTGTAATTCGTATTTTTCTCTCTGCAACACTTGATTAATCACCTCCATCTCATGTTATTGTTCTTACTTGCAGCCTGGATAAACCCCAAAGAACTTTCATATTCACATGCCTCAGACAAATATTCAAATGACATACCTTTGCACAATTATCTGTTACCATTTCTTTTCTCTGGAACATTCCCTCCATTAAACACTTACTATTAGGAACATTCAAAGTGAATAAAAAGCAACATGAAAAACTAAAAGGCATTCACAGAATTTTTCTAGTGAAGAATTCTAGTGAAGAATTTTTCTAGTGAAGGCTCGCAATCTTTTTTTGTTTTTTTATATTAAAAGCATCAGTCCAGTACACAAAAAAAAAACCCAACCAAAATTTAGAATAACTAGAGTGCAATTAAATCAACAAAATTTCTATTACAACATTAAACTTCAGGAAAAAAATTCCAAAACACAGTTTTACTGTCAAACAGGAAAAACAATTTCCCTGGGAAATTTTCCTTTTAAAAATAAAACAAAACCCAGAACTCTGCATACTCTCAGCCCCAAAAAGTAGACGGTAGCTATTACTTTTACTAAAATTATCACTGAACTTATACTCAGAAATACAGGCTCAATGGCTACTTGATTTGTCAGGAGAATGAAAAAAGATAAACAACTCAAGAGTGTTCTGAACAAATGGCAATTTAGCAGAAATACAGTGTTTCCTTGAATGCTCTTTTGGCTATAAGCAACGATGCTGCCACAAAAATCTGGTTTGCATCATCTAAATGCTTGAAAAAAGAACACATAATTTAGGAAAAAAGTGATGGCTGCCACTTAGCCATAAAGAGCAGCACTAGTGTTAGAAATAGCTTTCCTATGATATTTTTGTTCATGTTCTGGGTTTTTTCAGCAGTAGAAGTAATTACCGTGGTTTGTGAGGGCAGTGTTTAGTGCTATTATCCTTTAAACACTGTACACAAACACCGAGTCTGACTCCAGGAAGGTTGAATGTGGCCAGAAGCAGGGCTGTAGCCACATCCTTGCCTTTAACCCACCAAGGAGCCCCAGTGATTTCATGAGAAATAAAGGCTGCACTCAAGAAAAGGTGTGTTGCCTTTGATCCAACTTCTTGTCTCTTGGAAAGAAGAATTCTTTCACACCTTATATGATAATTTTATGCACAATACTTTAACCTAAAAGACAGTGAGTGGAATGGCCCTTGAAACTTTGGTTTCATAGACTGGATATTCTTTTACTTTTCTTAGAAAATGGAACCCACTGCCAAATCTCTTTCATCTGTGCTCTGTGAACTTCATATTTCTACTTCCAGGAAGATCCTTTACATGTCTGAGTAGCTGCTTTGAAAGAAGACATCCATAAATAGCTAGAGATGGATTTCTGACATGCTGTCACTGGTAAAAAAGGTACTGATGATGCCAGAGAAGCAAAGGCAGATTCAAAGCTCAGCGTGCACCAGGTAACTTTTACCATCAGTATTTCAGGAATTAGCTTGTACTAGCCTAATCTATTGCAATGACCCCTTAGAGTCACCATTTCAAACAGCTCACAACAGCCAGCTGGGAGGTTTGAAAAACCTCCAGATCACTCCAGGGATTCCAGTGGATTCCAGTGATTCCTGGAGCGTGCACACTCCATGCTGTCAGTCTGCACCAACCTCTCCTCCCCAGAGCAGCTCAGCACTGTGACCAGCTTTCTCTCCAGCCAGGCCAGTAGAGACTGCAGGGAAATCACCCAGTGACACACACACTGCTTCAGCTCCTTATTATTGGCACAAAACTCCATTCTACTTTGTCATATAATCTGCAATTAATCCAGATGCCTGTAGACAATACGTAAGCGCTCGGCTGAACACCAGCTCATTCTTCTGTTTTTACACAACCTTCTTTGACAAAAATTTTCTAGGAAGGTGCCTCTGGTACTGGTTCTTTAACTTCCTTCCAAGACTCAGAGGAACTCTGCTGTATCGACCCTTCAGCCAGCTGAAGGAGCCTGGAAACAGCCTTTCTGAATGACACAAGGAATGCAGAAGCTCCTCCAGCTCTAGTGTAATGGGAACCAATTCTTACAGAAATGAGTGATAATAGCATGTATATCACGTGAATCCTCTGCTGTGTTTTGAACATTTGCTGAGGAAAAAAAAGAAGTTGCTAGTAAGGACTGTGCACTTTGAACATAAACAAGCAACACCCTGCACTTAACCACTGGACCATGGGGATGGCCCATTTATTAACACTTGGGTTTGCTCTGATTACAAAGCTGGTAGGTATTCCCTTCCTCTTGCAGCATGGCAAGCTGACTGCAACAAATCAATATGCCAGTTGGCACAGATTATGCACATCAAACACACTTTATCAGCTGTCTGGCTGACACACGGTGCGTGGTCACTCTATCAGCGAGGTGTGGGGTCAGCAGGGATGCAGGTTACACCACGGGACAAGCTTCTAAACTCAAAGAAGAAATATTACCTTTCCAATCAATGGATTAAGCGCTCTGCCACTGGCTTTGCACCAAGGGCGTGTCTGCTAATTGCAAGGAGCAGATTGAGCACCCCACATTCCTCAGCCCAGACAATAGGGAAGTGGCACACCTAATCCCTTTAAATGGGATGCCTGGTGCTGCCCGCAAATCTGTTTACAGCGTTTAGCAAATGTGAATTAGTATTTGCTGGCATAAACGCCCTGCTGTGCAGACCTTTGTTAACTTGAGGCTACTTCCTTGTTCTCTCAAAGCTGTTAAATGACTCAATCTGGCCTTAATATGTTTCAGTGCTGTGTTCGCTACTTATCTCTCAGGCCTATTGTTTTCTAACGCATCCTCATAAACGTCTAAGAGGTTCTTCATTGTGACAACAATTTGTTCAATAATTACAGGTTCACATGAAGAAAGACCAATATACCGTGTGGAAAATCAAATACACAGACGGAGGAGGAGGGAGAGGAGATAAAGACAATCTCAAATTACTTAAAAAAAAAAATAGGTCTGGTACTAGAAGTCTTTAAGCGCTTTAGCATTCTCATAATTACAGAAACAGGAAATTAATTAGTGGCTATGTATTTTACATAGTCTGTTAGGGGTCTGCAGGGATACTGCACCAAGAAAAAGATTAATTTGTGTATTTTCTGTGGTTGTTTGGTTCACGATATGATCAAAAACAATTATATTTGGCATTACAGAAGTATTGAGTATTCACTACTCTGTGTCCAAGCTATGGAAGATGGGGTCTGTGTTCCAAACAGCTTACAAAACAAATGCTTTTACAAAGGAACTAGTAACAAATTATCCCTGTATCCTCAGGTCCTTTTAGCATAAAAAAACCTAGGAATATTATGGCTTCTATATACCAGGAAAGAAGCCAGTGAAGACCTTAGTTAACTTTTCAGACCTTAGTTAAATCTTCAAATACTTGGAGTTGGCAGGCTTGCCATCCAAATGAACACTCAAATCATATATGCACATGCAGATTTGTCCAGGGCACACGTTTATGACCTGCCAGCAGTGGCTTCCTGCAACCTCTCAAACTTACCTTCTGACCCTGTTACCTCCTTGTCACAACCTCGATAGGAAAAATTTGCCAAAGCCAACTGTGATATTCAGCAACAAAGCAATAGCTGCTGGCCTGGGTGTACCTCGGTTCTGCAGCTGCAATAAATCAGCACCCTCCCAGTAGTTCAAAAAGCTTCCCTCTCCCCCTCACTCTCCTTTGGCCAGTGGAGTAAGCCATGCTCATCACCAGAAGTCTCCTGTCACTTTAAGAACTGAAACGGGAAAACCTGTACCATTTTTATACTTTTGTTCATTCTTTTCAACCCATTCTAACTCCTTCCCCCTGGGAGCTAGCCCTCCACCAAAAGTTTCTTTCAGTAAAGCACTAGCTCTGTCTATTAAGCTTACCCACCCCTGCTTAGCCTTAACACTGGTTTCTTTGTACTTGCCTGGTGAACTGACCAGCTATACAGCACAATAGCTACAATTACTAAATTACACTCCCTGTCACTGCCTTTTGTATCACACCTCTAACAGGTGTCATTACCATGATAGGCAAATTGTAATAATCCATTCACAGGCTCCCCCCCCCCCACCCCATCTTAATAATGTTGGGGGTTTTTATTATTATTATTTTATTTTACATAATATATGTGTGAATACTGCACAGAGCCTGAATGGTTGGTAAATACACAGGACTGAAAGACCAAACTGCGTGGACTGCACACATAAACTGCATTTAGGACAACAAAACTGAATGTTACCACATCCCTGACACTGTGAATACATGCACGTATACAGATATATTAAAATAGTAATATTAACGCAAATAAACGTGGTTATGGGAAATACTGGTTTGAAAAAGAAGCATAGGGGGCATTTCTGAGCTGAGACTGCTCGCCTGCCCTTATCTCACTGAGCTGTGCCATGGATGTGATGGGTGCATCAGGAGAAACTGAGATCCCTTATGAAACCCCAGTGGGCAAAGCAAGCATAAGAAAGCATTGCAAGTTATAAATTACATGAACAGAGCAACTAAAGGCAGGTTTTTAGTATAAATTTCATATAAAAAATGTAGTGAGTTATATGATTCACAAAATCAAATATTTAAGCAAGGTTTAACTAAAACAATAAGGAACTTCTTTACTTAGGCCATTGGAACCTGCCATAACCTTTTAAAAGTGATACACTGGTATGTTGCTGTCTGCTGTTTTCTGGGACCTCATGCATTACTATGTTATTCCAGTTGTACACCACACAAATCCACTGCCTTTATTGACTGGAAAAAAAGGTCACATAGTAGCAAAATGGGTTCCAAAACCCAACCTGATAATGATGGCATTGACAGCCCCACCAATACACTTTGGATTTTCTCACTGCAATGCACAAATAGAAATAAAACACGAAATTTCACACACTTGCAATGTAATACATGGAGTTAAAAGAAAAAAAGACACCGTGCCTCAACACTTAGTTGTGAACACTCTCAACACTTAGTTGAGAACCTCCCCTTTCTAACTCACACTGCCAAGATATTCTGGATAAACAAGTAATTGAAACAAGTCCTGATGGATAAAATAGTTTTCTTTTCGCTTCATTTAAAAATTGAAATCCATAGTTAAGCTATTTTTAGCTTTACAGGGTGTTGTAGGAACTCAATTATTGTTCTAGCCTGAGAGAAACACAAGAAGAGATGGCCTGAGAAATCTCATTGTGATACTTGTTTGGATGCTAACAAAGGTAAGAATGATTGTTCTTGTCTTTGTGAAACACTGTATTTCAGAGCTGAAGTAATTTATGACCTATTAAACACATGGCATATGATTTCCATGAGGGGCAGATAGTGATAACCCAGACAGCGCTTCTCAAACCTTTTTGCCAGTTATGTGACATTGCACATCTGAAGAAAGCAAACTGAAGGAGATGGAAGCAGTCTGATCCAGGATAGATACATCACATTTACACACAAGTAAAACTATTTTTCTTTTAGATATTAAGGATTAATGAAAAAATATCAAGTTTATGTTCCCTAAAAATACTGTCTGGTGGAGCAAGGCACTGGCTGAAATTAGCCTTTTCTCAGAAAGGGCTTTTGACTTTGACAGTGGTAGAGAGAAAAAGGAAAAAGTAAATGAATACAGAGAAAAACAACTTTATTCTTCATGCACTGCAGTGGGAGAGCTCAAACAAATCTCCAGCAATATTTTTGTTAACCTATTTTCTATGTGAAATGATCCTTCTGATCAAGGCAATGTTAGCTACCCACACATTTTTGGATAATGAGACCACAATTTTTGGCCCTGCAACATCCATTGAAGCAGCTACAGCTAAGTGCAGGAATACCACTCTTCTGCTGTATTCCTGCTGCAAGTTTGGCATCTCCTTACACAGCTGTTTCTCAACATGACAAAAAATTAGATGCAGACAAAAAGGAATACATTGCGTCCTACCCCATCATCCCATTCTTCCACCTTGAACACAGCACTTCAACTAAGTTCCCAAAGATGACTTGCTCCAGGATGCTCCTGCTTCTCAAGACAACAAACCCCTGTAACTCACAGAATGAGGGATAGCTCATTTTTTCATGTAGCTGAAAAATAGTTTGGATTCCAACATTTCTTCTGCAAGAGGGACACACTGTACCACACCGAGAAAGCAGGTAAGCTGCTTTGAAGCACGTGGCCTCTAGGTCACATCCCCTTTAAAAACTCTAATATCACCATCAAATTGTAATGCAAAAAGCTTGCAGGGATCACTGCTGTGCATAGGCAGGAAGAAATGTCACCCCACTTCAGGCACAGAGCTGCAGTCACTTGGGAGACCCCATGATTACAGTATGGATCTGAGACAGAAAAAAGAGGACAGGAAAGGTATGAACAAGTTTCATCCTCTTTAGTCTGCACTAAGGTCTGTAATGAAGATGTCAGAGTCACCAGCACAAGAGTAGAGTGGCAGACTGGGGTTATCACTCACAGTACCAACTTCTACAATCTACAGAAGTTTCTACAACACTCACAAATATAAGTTATACTTCTGTAGATCTCATCTCTGGGAATTGCATATTTAGGAGGAGGAAAACATAAAAAATGGGTGCTCGGGATGGTCCTTCTCTTGATTCTTTACCACACTTTATACAGTTAGACAAGAAAAGTAAACCAGAGTTGGTATGACACACTGTCATAACTTGGCAGACATGAGACATAAAAGCAACACAGAAGCTGCCTCATGTCTTGCAAAATCTTTGTGAATCACCTGTGAATCATGCTCCCCTGAAATACATCACCAGATTGAACTGAATGCCTTACTTCTCCTCTCAATATCTTAAAAAAGGTGTTGAATAATTGAAGAGTACAGACAAGGGCCACAGAAAAGATTGACAAATTGTGGGCAAAGAACCCTATTTTACTATGAGGGATTTAAGGAATTCAGTTTCACAATAAAGCTGAAAAGAAGTTTAATTTATGGCTCTAAATATTTTTATGGTAAAAGGTTCCACTTGTTAATACAGCCTCCTGTCCATCAAGAAAGGGAATATGAAGAATTTAGGATTGAACTTTGAAGCCTGGCAAATTCAGATTAGAAACAGAATCTCCTACTCCTTTAAATGCAGACTGATTCACTACTGGAATGATTACTACACAAAGAGGTGGCCTTCTCATCTCTTGACACCTTCAAAGTAATGGATGCTTGTCTGGACAAGCAATTTTCATGCATACAACTTACTGAGTTAAATGATGAAATAATTAGGTGAGATTTGCTGGCTTTGTTTTAGACAATAGGTGATACAATTATTTAATAGTCCTCCATATTTAAAACCATATTTAAAATTTATGAACTGTATCAATGTCTAAACATTTTCCTCCATCAGGTATGACAGCAGTTTCTCTCCTCACTTTCCAAATAAGTTTAAATACAGATTTATCGAATTACTTTCCCTCCCTAGAGTACATGCAAGACAATGGCCATGAAAAACATTGACTAGATAACGCTGAATCTGAATCTATACAGTGCAAATTCAACCTTTTCAATAAGGTCCTTAGGAATAGCATGTATATATGAAGATATCTGGAACAGAGATATCCGAAGAGATGAAGTGAGTATGGAGTGGTGCAAGCAAGCCTCTTCATTCACAGAACCCAAAATTAAAATTCTTAGAATTCTACATTAATCTCTGTGCAGCCTTTATGTATCATCGCAATAGTGAACCACGTTTAGAAAACAAAACACTTTAATAAATATCCTATTAAAATCTTACTGGACCTTTTTCTTCACTTTACAAAGTCTGGGTGATGCCAAAATCAGTCATTATATTCCACTCACAGTACAAAGGCCTCAACTGAACATGCTACAGCCACATACTAACCCAGCTCCCTCAGAGTGGAAAGGAAATAGTTTGAAACGACACACACACAATTGGGAACACAGGTCCATTCTCAGGTCTGAAAGAGGCTGTGCCTCATTTTACTGAGATTTCATTAGCATCAGCCATCCCCTACTGACATGTTCACAAACCAGCAGGGATGTTTTTACTGACTCCCAATGTATGTGTATACATAGAGGGGAAAAAAGAGGGAGAGAGAAATTGTATGCATCTGGATGCACATACAAAAGATACATACATAGAATTCCATAGCGGCTTGTAGGGCTGTAGGAGTTATTTCAAATGTTTTCCATGATAGCAGAGAGTTCTGTTACTCTTGTATCTCTCAGCCCATCCTTAGCATTGAAGCAAACAATTGGTTTTAAACATTCCATCATTGCTTCTGCAAGTTCAACAAAAAAGCCTTAGATCTGCCACATTCTCAAATATTCAAGAACTGTGCTGTTAGAATCAAATTACTCTAAAATGTTAAGTGTGCACCTCTATTAAAATGTGCAGCCATTTCCCTAAATAAACCAAAACCTGGAAAAAATTCCTCCTATGGGTTGTGATGTTATGAAGAATAAACATGTCATTTTATCGTGACCTTTCCTGACTACTTTATCTATCGTGACACACTACTTAGCAGACTGCATGAGACAGAGGAAAGTTTGCTGGGCTGCTCAATTTTGTTTTAGCCTCCTGATTTATTATGTTAAGTACTTATCTGACAACAGAATTAAATGAGACTATCAACAGTAGAATCTAGTTTTAATGAAAGACGAAATGATAGAGGAAGACTTGTCTCTTATAGGGACATACCTGAATATAGCCAGCCTTTGTTTCAAGCCCTACATGACTAAAAAAGAGTTCTTAAACTTTTTACTGTCCCCAACTCTCCCTGTTACCTCCTTTCTCTTCTACCTGGTACCATTGCTCTTTCTGCATTATTTAAGCACAATTTCCATGTTCTTTTTACCAGACTCAGTCTAAAATCTTGTCGATTGTTTCCCAGTAACACTGAAATACAGATTCCTCTATCAACTGATATGTAAATCTTCTGTCCTGGCTTTCATCAGCTTTTCATTGATTATTCAAATAATCTCTTCCTAGCTTTGATAAAATCATTCTTTTTCTAGCCAGTGGTTTGGGCAACTTATCTCTCTCTTTGCAGTGCTTCCCTTCCTGTTACTTCCTTCACTCCTGCCTCCAGTTTTCATTTTCAAATACCAGGTGCCATTCTTCAAGGCCAGGCAATTGCACTTTATCAATTTTTATTTAGTATATCGTTCAACCTCTTGGCAAGGATGTATGACCAGCCAAAGTGACCAATTTTCCAGTCAAATCTGCAAGCAAATACCCTTGTCTCTCTTGCTCACTGTCCATCAGAGTTGGGAGGATTCTGTTACATTTACAGTTACTATTTCTCCTTATTAACTTTGAAAATTTCTGTTAAACTCTATTGCTATAAAATTTGTGAGAAGAACAAAAAACAAACACAGCCCAAATCTTACCACATGCAGGCCACTGATGCAGCAAGATCCATGTCCAAGATGCTGATCACCACTCTTCTTCTTTTCCTTTATAACCTGTTAATCTTCATCCATCTTCCCCTGTCTGACTGTTAGGCTTTTGGAAAATGAAGTAATTTTTTCCCCCACATTTTCACACATGGGGAAAAAACATTCAAATAGTACAACAATGCCTTCATCCAACACAGATCCTTATTACTATGGTATTAGAAGTTGTAAGGTAGTGTGTAGTAAGAATAATTACAGGACCAGAGATCTGGTGGACTGCATTCTACATGATACAAGCTGCAGATACAGCAGATTTCCTAACCACAGCTGCACTGGCATAAAATAAACCTTGTCCCATGCAACACATCATATTTATACAATATACTTTTAATATACTAGAAAACAAGGAGGAGTTTCTGATTATTTTATATATACAAGGTAGGAATACTTCAAACCTAATGACTCTGTCAGTCGCTCTTTATACTGTAATTTCTGCGATGCTTTTTTAGTGATCACAGACATATGTCTCCTTACAAAATTAAGTACATACACATGTAAGTGACAGCATATTTTCAGAATGCAACATTATATGTTGGTAACAAAAAACTACAACATCCCAACATCTAAACTTATAAAAAAGCCAGAATAATACCCTGATAGTATCACACTAAAATAAAATTACACTCTATTATTATAGCATTTGAAATTAATATTAAAGAGTTCTGGATATGAACGTTTTGAAATGTATTGTGTTTCATAAAAAGTGATCTTATAATGACCATACAGAATTTGTGTTTCAGATAAGTTGGATCTTGAATTTGGTAACACAAGAAAGAAAAAAAAGCCATAGGAATAGAAAAGAAGGTATCAAAGATGCAAATAATTATTTAAGAACATATGTAGCACCCTCCCAAACTTATTTTCCTCACAAAGCTTCATAAATGGAGCACACACACAGACAGCATTGCAAAACCAGGTGTAATGAGAACAGTCAGAAAAAATAAAGACTATCTACATAAACCAAGCTGGCACTCAAAAATAAACCACACACATTTCTAAACAGAAGGTTTTCTGAAAAAGATGGAGTATCTTTAACAGTGCTTCACAGATCTACACAGTATGAAGTTTATCTCACTAATCAGTGATTAAGTGAAGGTTTAATAGTTCCATAAGGGAATGTAATTCTCTCTTTTTCTAATACCTTCACATCTTTAAGGGACTGCTAGTTTCATAGAAATGTGTTTACATTCTTCTTATTCAGAAAGTAAAAATACCAAATATCTAACACTGAAGGAAAACAAACCCCATGAAACTAAAAATACTAAACACTCTGTTCAGAAATCCTACTCCCTCCCTCCCCCCCATTAGATGTGGTTAGTTTATGCAAATGTATTATTAATGTGTATTACAAATTAAGCAGAACAGAATAATCTTTTGCCTAGACTTACAGGACATTTTACATCTTCAATTAGATGAGCAGCAACAATATTCACTTTGAGTTCTAAAATCCCTTTCACAGATAGAGAGGTTAATTGGTTGATCTTAGAGTATGGATAAAATTCAATACCTAAATTAAATGCATGTGTATAGATAGATAGATAGAAAAACATATATACACACACACATATATATATTTATATATAAAAAGTATTTTTGCACTTCTTGAAAAAGTTATTTTAATTAGAATAAAAGACACCTTTTTGAAATTAATTAAGTTTAAATCCTGTTCAGGAAAAACTTGCATATAATTAAAACTGTATTTTTAACTCTTACTCAAATACAGCCATATGCTTTTTTTGGTAAATTTATTATTAATATCCCTGGTATGCAGATAAATGTTTAATAGGAAATTGATATACATTTCAAAAGAACAAATAAGTACTGTATTAAAAAGTAACTATGGCATATTTATGGATACAAAAAATCCTAATAGGGTCAAACTTATAAGACACTGACTAACGTTACAAGTAGGTACTTAGAAACATACTGCATTTTCCCCAAATTCCATTATGGTAACAAACACAAAAAGATGCTGATATCCAGTTCTGTTAAGTACATCTTTAGTTCCACCCATTACACAATATCAAGCCAGAAAGCAGTTTTGTCTGACTGGTGGCTCAAGGGCGCAGCCTATGTGTGCAAAAGTAGAACACAGCAAATTTCTGGTTTTAGAAATGAGAGCCAACCCTCTGGTTTTGTTGCATTTAGATAATCAAACACACCTACAATTTCCAAAAGTGATGAGCTGCATAAATGGAGGACTATTTTAATATAATATGCATACTTACAGGCCTAAATTAATGAAATTATTCACAACATAAAATATGAAATTTAAGTGATTCTGTGCAGAATTAATAAATACGTATAATTTATTTGGACATTTCTCTGTAGGACTAGATATGAAACAATGATTTTCACTCAATGTTTATTAAAAAGATACTGCAGAATGTAAAACTATATGTATATACAACACGATTTCACCTCACCTCTAAAATGCACATTTGGGTACATTAATACTGCTTGGTTGGTGTTCTTATTTTCAGAGACAAAACACCTACTTAGATTTACACTTCAATTTGCAAAGCGATATATTCAGTATAAAATGTTTTACTACTCTGATACAAGTCAAGAGTAAATTCTTAGCTTACAGCTATAACCTAAGCATTGTAGCACAGAAGGATGCAAAGCACAAACAAATACTCTCCTCCTATATATGCATTTAACATCAATTAGCTTTCCCACTTCCCCACCTCACTCAGTTCAAAGCAAACAAATTCAGTAATTCCACTTAAATATGATCACAAACCAGTTACAGCACAGGATCTAAGTGTGGACTGTAAAAATCGGGCAGAGAGAAGGCGTGAAAAAGACAGGGACTGCTCAGCTCACGCCTCTGAACAACTGGATAATAATTTTCAGAGTGGTGAAAATAGCAGTTTGTTCATTCCAAGTGGGTGTCCGATACCTGGCTCTGACATGCCATGACCTGTATCACTTGTTCTGAGTGAGCTGAACAATCTTAGGGGGTCTCAACTGGAGAGACCTGCAAGCAGTGCAGTTTGTTTAGTTAAAGAAACACTCCCCTACTTAATTTGACAGATTTTAAATTAAAAAAAAAGCCTTTAAAAAAAAAAAAAAAGTGTATGTCACTTTCTTCGCAACAGAATATAAACACATATCCATAGAAATGTAGAGGCAAAACTTTCAAATAAAATCTTTTTAACTATCAGATATTTGTATTTTGTTTCAGGGAACAAAGTCATAATGGTTTTATAAAGCCAAGTATACCGACATAAAGAAGTCCTTTTTTTTTGTCATGCAGAGTTCACTGTTAATCCAGACATAGAAAAGAACAGTGTTTTATATTTACACTCCATTCTTTTTTTTCTATTATTCTAATAAAATGACCCCGCATATTTGCTCAAGCTGTTTAAGGAGGTAAGAAGTGCAAATAACATAGCTTGCATCATGTTATGAACCCAAATAAGTAAGAAAGCTGCCAGCACAGGAATATACATTAAATTCAGAAAAAACAGGTAATTTATATAAATAAATAAAAACATACATTAAATTTAAAAAAAACTTTCGCATGACTTAATTTGAGGAGTGCAAAACCTCTTTTAGATATTTAAGGAATTTCTTTTTTTCATTGTTAGCATCCCATATTCTTTGTAAACATGCAATCAATGAAAAATTCCTGGATTTAACTCAAGCTTGGATAATGTTGTCCCTTTGTGTTCCATCTGAAACAGCTTTGCAGGTCTGTTTACAAATAGGTCAAATGCTCCTATTTCTTTGTACGCAAAACAAATCCATACACTAATTTCACTTTATTTACTAATGCTGTATATTGCTGACTGTTAATAGTTTCTCTGGTCATTTTCAAGTTTATTTTTGAAGAGCTTGTAGTGCTTAGACTGCATGGAAATGGTCAGCCACATATTTGTCACTAAATTGTCCAAGCCAAAAAATCAAATGTGGGAAACAGCAGAGTGACAACCTGCATCCTACACTGATCACATCTTGTTTTCCTGCAGTAATGGCTTTGTGTATTTATTTAGCAGCACTCTTTAGTGCTGATTCAAATAGACATTTGTGTTTGACTATGGACATGCTTACAGCCTGGAAAGAGATATTTATTCCATAAAAGTTAAAATCCTACTCCAACTGTTTCTTTAGTTGCTGTTTGCTCATTCTAGAATTAAACTGGTCACACACATTTTTCATGTTTGATCCACTGAAATAAAACTAGACAACTTTTATAGACATGGTTTTATTGAAATGGATGTTTATTAGTTAGATCATACTGCTCTACAGAAAATAATTCTCCTGCTGCTTATAAACATTTTGATCAGCCATATTCAAGTGAAAGAACAAGTCTAAGGGGGAGGGGGAAAGGAAAAGAAAGAAAATGGGAGGAGTAGAGACGGATACCATGCACAATTCTCATGTGACCTGTGGTACTACCTAATTAGAAAACCTAAAGTTTCCATAAACCTTTCATTGGAAGCAGCAGTATTCCTGCTATCACATTTCAGTCCGTGTTGGCTGATTTACCTACATTTCCGTGAGTAGAAGAACAGAAAATGCAATGCATAGTTTTGAGGAAGAAATCTAATGGCACATTGTAAACAAGCACCATCAGTTTAGAAACTGAATGCAAACATGGCAAAGGGATTTTTCCAACAGATCTTTCTTCATTATGGTACAGGACACCTAAGAGAACGCTACTGAACTGCAACCTCAATTATACTGGCCAGCAAATTACCTTAGCCATTAAATTAAAAAATGTTCTTCGGCACTATTCAGTTTAGAATTCTACACTGTCTCCAGGCTGAAGGTGGTCTGCATGTTGAACTTAGTACTGTGTGGGTTATAGTCTTTGTTTGCAGTCTTAACTGGGGATTGCACCTTAGCTACCGTAGTTCAAGCGTAAAAATACTTTGTCTGTAACACTATATACTGTTGCCAGCGACCCTCTAAATCCTTGAACCAACTGTGTCCTCTGGTGTCACAGAAGATAATGCCAATTTATTGCAATGTGTGGCTTTTTTAACTGATTAAAATTAAGCCGTAAACACGTGACAATGGAATTAGCACATTTAGAGAGTCTGTTTTCCCACATCCCATTTTGCGCTAGTGCGGCTGATCCCTGCAACTCTACGCGGGTGCAATTTTAATGACTTCGCTAGGTTTTGATGTTCTTATGAAAAAGCAGTGCTTGGTGTTTGTGGAGAAGGTAGATATGGAGGCTGAGTAGCTGTGATTGCGGACACTGTGACATCGTCTCTGTTTTTCGATAGGATCGGTGTCATTTTCCTCCCCACGATAAGACACCTCACTGACAGAGCCCGATTAGGGAAAATTTTATTATAAAATTCACTTCTATCGAACAAGGATGGAGTGATAAACAGTTCAGCCTCAGGGAAGAAACAGGAAAAGATTTTTCTTCTCTCTGTCCCTTTTTTGTTTTCCTTCTTTTCCCCCCATTTAAGAAAAAACCTCCCTCCTTGTAGGACTTATCCTGAACATGAACGTGTTAAGCTAATAAGAATTCCCCAAATGTGGAGATCAAAGACATATGAATGTTGTTCTAAAAGGAGAACAGTTACCTCCCAACTCAAGATTATGATTTTAAAAAGTAAAAAGTGAGGACATTTTCTGAATTACATTTTCTATCAAACTCATTAAAATCGAAAGTCTTCTGGATAGGAAGCTTGGGCAAACACAGTTTTATTTTCCAATATTCACTTACATTTCTCCCTGGTTAGAAAACTGGCAAGCTGCAGGGTAAACAGGGAAAATGGATGCTTGTGGCCCTCTAATGCTTGAAGATGGACTAACCTCCAAGGAAGAACATAAAAAAAATATTGATTTTATCTTTTTTTTTTTAATACTAAAACATCTTTGCTTCTGTGTTTGATAGCTCACAGAGGATATCTCTAACAGGGAATCCAGTGCCATATATGCAACACATTTCTGTACAGTAATCAGCACAGGGGTAGTCAGTAAATATTATCTCTAGAAGGTGGCTTGGGGAACTCTGAGAATGAAGTCAAAGTACACAGAGTAATTAATTTCAGTTCTTACTTTACATATTTTCTTAATTTACATTACCTCACTGAAACACATTCATGAGCTGATTAGGAAAAAACCAGCGCTAAATAGTAATTTTTCTAAAAAAAAAAAGAAATAAACACAATGGGAAAGTGTGTACTGATGATTTTTTCAAGCTTTCATATCTAAGCTGTAACAATTCCATGAACCAAATGGTTGTCTTGGTTGCTCAACAATAACACTTCCAAAGGAAGAAAACCCTAAGCACTTGCCAGTATTTTTTTGTTTATGTCCAAACTGGAGTCAATACATTGAAACCATTTCCTCAAGATGGTGGCCTCAAAGTTACAGACGCTCCTTAGACAACTTTTAAGCACTTTCAATTAGAACATTACAAATCTGCTGTCAAAGAGAGCCTTAGCATACAAGTCCTTCTGGCAATGTTCTAGATTTGCTTTTATTAAATAACAATGGGAGGATGTTTACAAGCATATATAATTTTCATTAGGCACATTCAACCCAAATACAGTACATATATGATGCAAACTTCAAATAACTTCAGTAGCAGTTGTAGCCCTGAAAAAAAAACTTGCCAAAAAAGTCTGCTCATTTGGCTAACACATCTTTCTAGAAATTGTATTTACTGACATCTGTGCCCTTATATTAAGCTGAATATAAGTATTAACTGAAGAGCCTGCTGAAATAAACACAGCAATCAATTTTATGGTTCTATGACACTACATTAGAGTCAGTCATCAAGACAGAACTCAGCTACTCCACTTGCAACTTGTATGAAAGAAGAGATAAAAATGTTATTTAACACTCTTGGAATAGTCAAGACAAAACATATGTTCTATCTATCTATAATTTCAAGTTGAGTGCACCATATTTTTAATAATGTACAAATTATTTTGGAAGTCATCATCATACTACCCAGTCTTATCAGGAAACACTAGATTCTATCAAATATTATCACCATGTTTTTTGACTGATGATTCAGTTCTATGCTGTGCAGTTCCACACAATCAGAAAAAGTTTTCAAAGATGACTGCATTACAACAAACATCAGTGTGAAAAACTATGACTAAGGCAGATCAATTAAAGGGCAAGCTGGAACTCCAACACATTTCTTTTTAGCCCTCAAAATAAGATTTTCAACAATGATTTAGTGATTTCAGTATGGGAATTAGCCAGAGGAAAAAAGTGCATCATTTGACTAGTGGTCTATTAGGTACATTTCCTTCAATAACTTCTTAAAAGAACATTTGCTTCCAATTGACTGTAGCTGCAGCATCAGAGCTGTTAACTGTGTATTAAACATGAAAAAAAAAAATACAGCTCAATAACTCCATCTAAACACAGAGGAATTCTAATTAGCAATAAGGCAATAAGGCTGTTCTCCCCAACAATTTCTTCCATGTAAATTTCTTTAAATCTGCTTGGAATTTATTATCTTTTCTGGGAGGGGGGCAAAAGAAAACTCTTACTCAAATAATTTAGACAGCTTAGTGTTATATCTTCCTTGTGTTAAAGCTGGCCATTCCTATCCATGTGCAGCCCAAACAGGGAGCTGGTGAGACTGGCAGGAAACAAAGGTGAGATCAGAGGAGAACATCATTCTGTTCTGTGTAAACACACTGTGTTGCAGTTTGCAACAGAAGCCAGAGTTATACCTGAACTCCAGTACCCAGGTGAATAATTAGGATCTCCACACAATTACTAGATTTTTTTTTCTCCTGGAATACCCCCAAATAGCAGCATTAACTAGAAGTCTCCTGGAAGGAGCAAGTAATTCCCTTTCTCTCCCCAAGACATAGCACATGAGTTGCATGTGTGGATCTGTGTAGCTATAAATACATTTATCTAGAAGAAATAGTCAAACAGTCTTTTCTAAGAGGAGTGCCTGATTGGTTAGCACAAAATTGATACAGTGGAGTGAAGAATAACTGATAAAGAGATAATCCAGTGTGGCAATGTAGTTCTGCAGCGCTGTACCTCCAGCCTTCATTGGGTGGTGAGTGTAGGGTGATGGAAGAAAAGGACAGGCTTCTGTTGTTTGCATTTGAAGTATGAGGGAGACATGGTGTGAGCAAACTTCAGATGCGAAGAACAAAAGCCCAGTTTTCCTCTATACCATCTTTAACTACATGATGAAGCCAAAAGCTGAAACACTGTGCTATTCCATTTTTACAGCTGATGTTCTCTTTATCTGTTTTTTACCTCTACAAAGAAGAGATGCAAATACCTGCATGTACTTATTCAGTGCATGCATAGCTTTATTTCCAGAGAGAGGGTCAGTGTATATGTTCTAACCTGACCTTAATGTATGCAGTAATTTCCCAGATTGTTACACTGCACTCATTACTGGCATAGGCAAACAGTTCCCAAGTAGGCTATATTTAACAAATGTTTAAAATTATTTCTGCAAGGATTAAACATCCAGAAATAATTTTATTTTATATAAGTGAATAATTTGGAGAGAAGAATAGTACCTAAGCTGGTGGTGGATCAGAGTGTGCCAGTTACAGGAGCACTTAAGCGCCCATTGGCACAGCAAGACTCAAAGACCCTGTAGGTTTCAAAGAAACACTTCTTTTTTTTTTTTTTTTCCCCCCTTCTAGAACTCTTTGCTTTCTAGTAAAGCTGCAACCACAATGTTCTCTCTCTTAATGCCACCATAAAAAATCAAAACACTTTAAAACAAATTGATGTCCTCTTTAATATAGTCATCACATCATCACAGTGCCCTTGCACCCTGCTTGGTGACAACCAGGGGGATGCACACACACATCTCTCTCTTGCTTGCTCTCTCTCTCTCTTTCTTTTTTAAGGCATTGAAGCGGGCAACAAAGAAGGGGAGAAAGACTGGGAGAGACACTCAATTGAGATATTGGCACCTTTGATTGACAAGATCTAATCAGCTTATCTCCACACTAATAAAGTTGATGGCCTGTGGAGCTGGTATATGTCCAGCTTCAAGTGAACTTTCAGTAGCCAAAGCCTCAAGGGCCAGGACTAAGACTGAGCTTATCTAAACTGATTTAAATCAATTCCTAATGGGCTATTTCAATTTGATCAATTTGAAAGGTTGGAAACCTGTAACCACTTGACTCAATTGTCTTGATTTGCGCTTGCATCACTGGAGGTTTGGTCAGAGACACAAACTATTTATCTACAATGAAACAATGGAGTACAACTGATATGCTTCTGAAATTATTTGACCCTCCTTAAGGTGCTGTTCAGGTTATTACAAATTTGGTGTTGTACAGAGCAACTTCTCTTGTATACGCACTCAATAAAACATTTTGAAGTATGCTGTTCCATTATGGGTAGAGAATGTCACAAGCAAAATTCCCTATGTTATAAAAAGAGGCTGAAGTGCTTGGTAGCTCTTGAACAATTGGCTTTGTTTTTTTAAATTAACAGACTCCTTTCTGTGTTTTGAGGGACTGCCTGCCCAACCTTTGTGTGATGTCAGAATGGAAAGGAATGATTTGAGCATTCAGATAGATTTCATTCATTATCAGCAGAATTAAACAATTCACTTCTGAAGTTCTTGGAATTCATTTTGCAAAGCTCTATGCACTTTCAGCTCCAGAATAACATGTCAAGTAAATGTATGTGACTATACATATTGCATTACATGAGGAAAAGGCTTGCTACTTCTCTCAGGGTGGATCACTGCTTTTAGGAATGCAGAGAATTTCACAGCATCAAATTGCATCTACATAAGACAATACTGAATTAAGAACTCCATTATCCATATACAAATTAATATTTTTATGAAAACATGGTATTATTAAATAAACATCTTATGAAGTGGAACTATATACTCATATGTACTTTACAGATTTGACAGAGCATGAGCAGTGAAACCAGATAAAAGTATTTTTCAGTCAATAGCACACATGAACACCTTAGGAATGTCTTGTGTTTAATAGAGGTAATTTAAGCACTTTCCAAAGGAAGAGTTTTTTGGTATTAATGCTAGATTACAAAAAACTCTAAGCAATATTTTCATTCAGATTGTGGTTTTCAAGTTGTAATTGCTTTATACAAAATCCACTCTAGTGTTATCACTCAATATCATCTTCACTGCTGTACATCTGAAGATAATTTTGCAATAAAACTTAATTGATAGAGCTTATTTTTCACTAATCTCCTAATATAGAAAAATGAAAAAGTACTAACAGTATGTATTATAAGCTATGACCCTCACAGTGCAGGACATTTCTAGTTTATCAAACTAAAATAGATCCATTTTATGGCATCAAATATTTTATATACTTTAATAATGTAGAGACTTTTTCCCCAAATAGGAAGTAAATGGAAAATTCCCTTAATAAAGGAAAATGTGGAGAGTAGAAGTCATTCACAAAGAGGCTAAGCAGAACATCTTATCTCATAACATTACTAGCTTGTGCCCCACTGACCATTAGTGCAAAATTTCAAAACATTTGTTATGGAAATCAGCAAGTCTGCCATCAGTGACATCTATTAAGAAGTTAAATTCAGTGATTTCATAGTTATAAACTGAACTCCTTCTGATGTACTGCATAAAGTGGACTCTGAACAAGACTTTAAAAATTAAAACATTGTGGATTATTTTATATTTACGTCTCCTTTGGGTAAGTTAGACATGAAATCAGTCCTAAGAGCTTCTCATCAGTTAAGTAAACAGTTCTGGTGATTACAGAGAATGTCAGAAGAGAAAATAAAGCATTAGATGTTCATGGAAGAAGACTGGGATTTTGAATTCCTAAGGCTTTTTCTTGAACTCCAGTACACCCTAAAGACAATGCTTCCAGAGCAGAAAATTCCCCAGGTACCAGCCAGCCATTAAGATCTCATGAGAAATATTCTGTAATCCTGAGACCTGGGGTCATGTTGAAATCCAGCCACTTGCAGCATTGTGTTCCCGAGCAGAGTAGGTAACTTCTGTCTTGAAAAATAAATGGTCTGCAGAGTCAAGGAGCTACATTTGGCTCACAATCAAGAGTTTGTTCCTGGTTCTACCACAAAAATCTGCTGGAATGGACAATTTGACACTTTGAATGCCTGGGTGCTGCTCTGAGATCAGCGTAGGCTGAAAAGAGACAAACCTAACTGTAAAACTTAGATTATCTCTCTCCTCCCACAGTGTGACTTCAAACCTTCCTTCCTCCCCAAATCTGCCACCTTCCTGCAACATTTCTGCTTTGGTCTCTTGTAGAAGGATCCAAACTTACTGATGACTCAGACACAACTCAAAACAACATAGAGAATCAAGGAAAATGCCCCTAGTTTTTGGGATGTCCACATAGGCTTAAAGATACCACCCTTCCTGACCATTCAGGTCTTCTGTAAGACAGAAAAGATACTTTCTGAACCTCAGAGACAAATCTAGCTTGGTGCTGCTGTGCTGCCTTCTTCCTTTTTTTTTTTTTTTTTCTTAATTTAACATCATAGGGCTTTGGTCTATCTACAGAATGAGTATAATAGAATTGTTTCTGTCTCTCAAGAAGATTACATGGATGCTCAAATGAAGTTCTGGGAGCCTATGGTATTAAAGAGCAAAACCACATAGCCATCAAACTGGCAAAAAAATTGCAGCAACTTCAGTTATAAAAAGTTATTTTTGCATTGAAATACCTCTCATACTGTCATTTAATGACAAAAAAGTTTTCTAAATACAGTCATCAGTTTGCTAAGATCACTGGAGATGTATCAGACAGAATGAATGACTGTAAAAGGCTGGAAGACTTGTGCTTTGACTTCCGTGAACGAAGACACCACTCTCCAGACCAAATCAGCCTCTGATTTGGTATTTCATTCTTTGGCAGTCAAATCATACCAAGGCCAAAGTAATAGTAAATCATTGATGAGGTTTTTAAGTTTAAATATCAAAGTAGTATATATGCAGAAGAACTGTTGACATTTGAATTTCAGCAATAGGCATTTTTTAGGCATTTCAAACCCTGTAAAACCTGACATTTCAGTGTTCATATACAAAACCTGCTATGATATAAAACAACACCTCTCCACCAATACTTTGTCATTTAAAACTTTCTTCTTTGTTATATAGTCACATAGTAACATTTCAGAACATATTATTTCCTAGAAAACTGTCATCCTTATGTAAATAGGAAAAATCTGCTGTATATTAATTATGATTTTTTGTAGTGATCACTTTCAGTCTTCTTGTTTCCAGTAGTCAGGTTTTCATCCCCCTTATTATTCATGTAGAAATCTTTTCTGGCAGGTAAAATACAGTACTTTAATGCAATGTTTTGATGAAGCACACCAGAGGAAATGAAATGAAACGAATCAGACTACCCCAAAAAGAAAAACAACACAGCTGAAATACAACTGTACAGTGTATTATTTTCATGACATTTGGGAACTAACCTGTACTGCTCCTCAATTATTCCATAATGTATAATATCTGTATCCTCAACCTTCTAACATCTGGGATTGAAATGTTTTGACATGATGATCTCTAGGTGGCAATACTGAAAGCATTAAAATATAGATATAAATAGGTGATAATGAAGAACAAAATGTGTACCATTTTCTTGCAGTCATAGTTTGCAAATTAACAAGCTGCTATTGATTTTTCTTTGAGGTCAATAACAGCATTTATTGATCTGAGAAGTTAATACTCACTGAGGTCAATATTATATCTCAGGGGTCAACATAAGTGGATTCTGACTTCTATTTCCTGTCCATATATAAATATTATATAGGCAAAATGGGAAAATTTCATCTTTGGAGATAAGAAAGCACTGTATTTGACAAGATAAAAACTCCCCAAAACATTAAAACTTAAGAACAGAGTCTACCTGGATCATTCTCAGACAGCTCTCAAATACTTATAATGTAGAAGTATTTTCTTCATGAATTCTCTCTTCAGCTCTGGACTTAACATCTCCCAAGTACAGAATGGTCATTCATTGTGCTATTTCCCCACACCAAAAATGAAACCATTTTAGAGACTACTCAATATCAAGGGACATCAACATATTTTACCAAATTAGAATAAAACTCATTAAAAAATAATAGCTGAATAAGAGTTGTGGTATTTTTGATTTTGCTTATCCCCCATTCTTTTCAATGTGATCTCAAGAGAAACTTTCCTACTGCCTTCAGTGGACTCTGGATTGGGCCCTTGTAAAATCACACAAAGTTTTCTTCTGTAGTTTGTTACCCAAGCATTAACATTTCTAAAGAAAAACTAGAAGTGAGCAATTGGTCTCCTGATACATTACCCTGACAAATATCAATGAAGCTGTAGCACACTTTTGGAAAATAATAGGGAAGGTAATAAACTTCAGAAATGCCAACCTCATGTGGGGATTTTTGCAGCTCCACTGCAACAAATGGTCAACAGCATAACATCTCAAAATATGGAGGTTACATATTAGCTTTGTAAGGAATTGTATTTGTGTGAAGAGACACTATTAAACTTACAGCACAAACGAGGCACAGTGCAGCAAGCATTTAAATTCGCTAAAAATGATACTACAGAACTTCGATAATATTCATCACATTTTCAGAACTTTGCATTTATGGAACTTTCTGTCATTATGCAAAGCAGAAAATGTTATTTTATGCATGAATAAGCTGTAACAGAAAAACTGACAGTCCACAAATAACACAGAACTAAAACTGTTAATACACCAACTCCTGACCTGTGTAGTAGAAATGAGTGAAATATGGGTCACCTGCCTTTTGGCACCAGGACTTTTCTTTGAGTGCTTGAGCAAGCAAAGATTCAGTAGAACAGGAGACCATAGAAAGCTATTTTCATTGTTAAATGAAAATTTATTATATTAACTCTTCTACTTTTCTGTATCAATATTTTGATTCAAATTTCATAAATTTACAAGGCAAATAAAACACTCATTTGTACCAAAACATAGTAGTTCCCTGACAAAATGTACATATAATGGTGCAAGTGTGCTATGCAGAGCATTACAAATGAATAAAAGGTTCAGTTACCAATGGAGTAAGTTTTTTTTAATGTTTCAAGGAATATGATTATGCAAATAACTTTCTATGTATCTAACAGGAAAATGAAGTAAAATAGTAAGCATTGTTCTTTAAAACACACACAAATACACAACTGACTTAATTTAGAAGTAAAAAACTGCAGACAATCTTATTTTGAACCACTAGTTAAAATTACTTTCTTAATTAAACATCCACTCTCTATTTCTGTATAGCTGCTAAACACAGCAATTTCCACCAAAGGAAAAGAAAACCTTTCAAACTCAGTTTTGTCCTCTCTGGGTGGTCAGGAGAACATGCCATACCTCTACATATTTCTTTAAGAGCTACATAGGTTAGGGCATATTCTTATTTGTTTTGTGACTTAATTTCTTTTAATTTTGAATTTGAAGAGACTTTCTTGGAAAAATGAGATTACAAACATTATTTTGTTGTTTCAATAGCTGAATAAAATAACTACAAAATGTTATCAACATAGGGAAAACGCTAAAGTTTATCCAAGCATATTTTACATTTACAAATGATTAATTTATTCCACAAATTTAGTGTCATTTCCACTTCTGTGGGCCAGGTTTTAAAAAGCATTTGTAAATGTTTTCTCCAAAGATTAATCTTAAAATGTTAAAATTAACATTTATTCTGTTATAAATACAGTAAATACTTAATCTAGTCCATGACATATTTATAAAGCTTATACTAGAATTCTTGTTGTGTAGAACATTTTATGGGTATGCAATAAAAAACCTTCCACTTGAGACATTAACATTTGAGCAATACTCTGACTTGCCATTTTAAACTCATTTGAGAAAACATCATTGTTTCTAGACTGGATTTAAAATACATCCTCCCCATAAAATTGAAAGCAGTTAATCTAAAAAAAATAATGAAATAATGGAAAAAAATCATTGTGGTCTCTATGTTTCATTCTTAACACTTCTATACATCATATTACACTACTGAAAAACAGGGCACTAAAACAGAAAAATCACTTACACATGGAGTAAAGCAAATATAATAATTTTCAGAAAATTTCTCGAGATGACATTCCAACCAATTATTACAGAAGGCAAGTGCCAAAACTTTCAACACATGGAAATCTTACAATACTCAATTACAAAAAATCAGATTAATACTTTCAAGAAATCTGTAATGAAAACACAGAATTATTGCATCTCTGTGAATAACAAAAAGTCAAAACCTGAACAATCCTCTCCATACAACCGTTTTACATGTTGGCTCTCTAGATCCTGCCAGAGAGCTAAACAGGAGTCAAATCCCAAACACACAAACACTTAAAAGCTTCAGTTTTATAAAGTCACAGACTCCATAAAACATGAAGAAAATCATCGCAGTAGAAACAAGCCAAGGAGATGCAAGACATTACCTTTGCACCATGTCTTTGAAAGATATGCAATGTAAATTGAGGAATTTATTTCATAAAAATGCAAACCACAGCAAGTACCTATTCCTGATCCCTTGATTTGGAGATCATCAGACAGAGCTCGACCGAGAGAGGTTGTGTGGTGACCAGCGACAGAATGGCCTGAGGCTGTGTCAGGGGAGGTTTAGGTTGGATATTGGAAAAATGTTCTTCACTCAGAGAGTGGTCAGGCCCTGAATGGGAAGTGGTCACAGCACCAAAGCTGACAGAGTTCAAGAAGCATTTGGGCAATGCTCTTGGGCACATGGTGTGACTCTTGGGGTGTCCTGTGCAGGGCCAGGAGTTGGACTCGATGAACTCAATCATTTCAATGATTCTTATGGATCCCTTCCAACTCAGTATTGTCTATGGTTCTGATTCTTCCCCAGCACGCACATCAATGCATGTGCACACACACACACTTGCAATTTAATACGTAAATACTTATGTCTGCCAATAACTGGGCATGTTTAAAACCATGATCATTTATTACACTTGTTAGGATTAGGCCAAGAGCACAAAATTCCATATCAAAATTTACATTTACATTTTTGGAGGTAGTGAAATATGATGATGTAAAGAGAAAATGGCAGAAAAAGTTCCACAGTGTGACAGATAGCTGATATTTGGAATTAGGAGCAAGAAAAAAACTTGCAAAATATGGAAGGGACACAAAATCACAGAAGAAAACAAAAACATTCTCTTGAGCCAAGAAGAAATACAGAGAATAGACAATATACAGATGTGCATAAGTGGCCTATGATAGACTGCTGTAAAATAGTGAATTTTTATTTTCAAAACCATGAACAACAATTTTGTAGGTCTACAGTTCCTCACAACAGCTTGGAGCCAATAACTAGCAGTAGTTTCTCAAACAAGACTGTAAGAGCTCAAAGAAAATCACAGTTCTAGTTCATAGTGCTATTTCACAGGCACGCCTGGTACTGCAGATCAGCAGTTCCACTCACACTGACAGGATGAAATCAAGCCAGGCAGTGCCAAGCTTCCAACATGGAACTCCTGAGTCTTTCTAAGTTTTGACTTAAAACCAGAGACTTGGATGGTCAGCAGTACTTGCACAAATCAGAGGTTATGTCCTTATCTGACACACATTGCACAAGCTGACATTTCAACTGTAACTGGACCAAGGTTCAATTATGTTCAGCACTTCTCAAACCTGACTGCTTGCTCATGCAACACTTGGATAATTCTCTTGGACCATGAATGTCAGTAGTTACAGGAGAAAATAAACTCTATAAGCAGTGTAATAAAATCATTATCATAAAGTAGTATGGGGTGACTTGAACTGTATGAAAAAATACCTAACAAGGTGCTCTTCCATCATTCCATATTGGGATAGAAAAATGTTTTTCAATTCTGTGCGTGTATGTTCTGGTTCAGGACAGTATTTTGGGCTTCCCCTCTGCCCCCAAGCTTCCACAAACTGCCCCCTCCCCCCAAAAAAAAGGTATTTCTGTTATTGTAACTCTTCAGTCCTAAGATGCAAAAGGGCAACATACTGTGACTGAAAGATGTTATACCATGAAAACCCTTTTGATATTGTCTTTACCTAGAAAAGCATGTTCAGTACAGATATATTTTTTAATGTTGAACTTCATTCTTTAGTGCATTTGGAGGAAAACAATGTTAGCCTGTCAGGAAGAAGAGGTAGAAAGCTTCAAACAAGAAATATTTTTTAAAAATCCCCAAAACACAGGTGAGCTTTGTCAAGTTTAAGCTCATCAACTTTTCTTCTTGATGTAAGTTGTAATATAAAAAGTCTTTGCCAAGCAAGACCTCATGCTGTGCAAATTCAACTGCGCCCATGTAGTGAAAAATCTGTTAAAAAACTTGAAAATCAGGTTGTTTACTTAAATACCAGAAAGAATAATTCACCAAAGTCTGCTTTTTAGTGAAATACACAGCTGATGTTCTGTGGAGAACGAAATCACCAAATGAAGTCATTAAATTAGAAGTGTATTAACATATTTGAAGGTCAAAAGGTGGACTTGTAACTCCATTCAGCTGTGCTCTTTCAAAAGTCACAACAGACTGACAGTCACCACCAAGTCAGTATCACTTGGAAGCAATTCATTTCACTTGGTGAAAGTTTAAAGGAGTGCTAGTGGTGTATAGGATGGGAGGGAGAGAATAAATCTTAAATAAACGGGAACAGTTTATAGGGACAGAATATCAAAATTTCAATTCTACCCATTAAAGATTAATCAGCAGTTCCCAACTATCTGAAACGTTTCAGGCAAGTTTTCTACAACTCATTTTCTTCAGGGAGAATATGCAACCTGATCAAGAGAGCTTCTCAGGCCTACACAATTTGAACATTTACTTGCTATAGGCTTGACTTGACATTTTTTGTCCACCCATTGAAACAGGTTTTCTGGACAACCTGTCTTAGATGAAATTCTGACATCTCTTGGACACATCTAAGCATGGTGGCTGAGAGCGTTGTGCAGATAAGGAAAGAGAATATAAATATACATATGGAGGACAGACAAAATTGTGGCTTTTTCCATTATCTCTTCCTCAAGGTAGTTTGGAGAGTTTACTCACACTGCTTAGAAACAACAGATACTGCTCATTTATCTTTTTATTTTTATCCTCCTCTTATTTGCCTTACCTGCTCAGAACCAGGCAACAAACTCTGAAATGTTATCACAGAGGGGAAAGCTCCCTGAGGCTAAATAATCTCAAAATTGAAAGAAGCAGGTAGTGTTAGTTCAGACCAAAAAACAACCATACACCTTGACTTGAAATCCTCACATTCTTATTAGGACAAAAAGTCTTCAAAAGCTTCACTACAGACTTAGGAATAAGCTACAATGAATACCTTCATCAATAAACACCATCTTATATGAATAAATACATTAAAGAAAGAGCATCAGCACCAAAGAAAATTATGCTGAAATGCTGTTTTCAGTGATTTAGTTAGAGGCTTTTTCCTATAGAACAGTCTATAGTGGAGGTATAGAGGTCCAATAGAGGGACTGCAAAATGATGCTTTAATGTTATCTTCTGAGTTCAGCTTATAATTCAGATATTAATTTTATTCACAGGTATTCTATGACAAATGCAAGTTATTTGTGAAAACATACAGATGTTAGCCTGTACGATTATTTGTCTGGCATACACATGGGAAGTACTTAAACATAAAGTTTCCTATAACTGAAAAATAAAGTTTTCATCATTCTAGCATGGAATAAAATTTCACAAAACTATGTTTCTATTACATATAATAAAGCATCTTTATAAGGTTAGTGCAATGTTTGCTCATCCAAAAATCAGTCTTAAGCAAACTTACTTCAGCTGGATGCGAGTTCCTAACAAGACTGAAGTTAAGCTGTCCCATGATGTGTAATACAATAATGAACTCCTGCATATGTAAAGTGCACATGTAAAATAACCTGACTTCTTCCAAAACACAGAGCAAAATGGCAAAATTTGGATCACTATTTTTTCTCACAGTAACTTAGCAAATCTGTACTGCTGAACAGATTTGACATTCCTTATTTGCTGCATTAATGATATAATCCCAAACCTACTGAGGTGAAAGATAAGCCCTCTTTTTATTGGAAATCGAGTTGAAAGGTGCTGAGTACCCAAAAGAAAACCTTTTAACAGAAATGGTCTTACAACTCTGTAAAAAATAGTAGGAAAGGGGTTTTTTTTGGTAGCAGTTAGAGAACTGTACTTTGAAAACTATTGAAAATTCACAATTTCCTTACTTTACAGCAAACACTTTCTGTATTTAAAAATAGAGAAAAATACTAAAATAATCTATATCCTGAGTTTGAAACAATACATGGAAATGCAGAGGGCCATGGAGCAGAGGGAAAACCATTAGGCAGTGCTGGATGAGTTACTGGATAAACTTTTCATGACCACAAAGGTGCAAGACCCATAGTGCTGCCCAATCAAATCCTTATGACGAAACACAGAGCAAAGGAAAATTGGGATGGTGCCAGAATATGAATTAATATTCAAAGGAGTATCTGAATACAGAGAAAGGGTATTAAAGAGCTAGAACTGGGAAGGTCAGAGCTGGGAAGGCTGGTGAGAGGGAGGGCCAGGAGGGAGGAAGCATGGAATATGAGCCATAGGGAGCAGCTCAGTGACTGGACAAGCAAGGAACCAGCAGGAAATATTCAAACTGAAGGTGTAAAAAGCTCTGGTATCAACAACTGCATGGTAAAACAGTAAGGAATGGAAACTGAGTAGTTTGGTCTCTCCATGCCCTCTCAGTGCTGCTTCTGTTTGTTACAAGGCAGCAGCACTACCCAAATATGATTTCCCCCCATGACCGTGCAGCTGGGATACTCCTGAGGCCTGACATCCCCAGAAACAAAAACCTCTCCCTATTTTTTCCTCCTCCTCACCACTTTAAAGCCCAGACTACGAAGAAGGGCAGAGGGCTTAGAGATGTAGGAATGCAATATGCCACTTCAAAATGAATTTCTGAAACAATAAACAGATTTTAATAGAAATCAGCCAGAAAAGAAAAAAAATTATATATGAAACATGAAATACTGCTGCTAGCAGAAGAAACAGGGATCACGAAAAAGCTCTCTCTGATGGTGACTGGAAACTGCATAAAAACTCATTTCACTATAGAAACTTTGGATTAAGATTTCAGTAGAAAGATGTTCTGGCATATCAAAGAAACACCTGAGGAGGAGATATTGGAATATGCTCCAGAACTCAGAAGCCCTCTTTCTCTAATGAAAGGTTTTACACACAGTATTCACATATACATGTATGAATAATTCATTAGAGATGAAATAGATAGATATTAAGTGTAAATATCTAGGACAGGAATAGCCTTTTTTATTTAAAGCAAGGGGCACTAGAAGCAAGGTCTTGATTTTCAAAACTTGGTTTCCATTTCCATACTCTTAGTTATTTGGAGCTCAAATGTAATCAGAATACGCACGCACCTGAAGACACAACAGGAGTGTGAAGGTCCAAGAGATTAAGTAATTCAAGTAAATTACTAAGCATACAAAATTACAACATAGAAGAAACAGCAACCTTTCCACTAGTGTAATGCAGCCCTATATGTATGACCATTAGGGTTTGTTATTTTGTTAAATTAACATTGGATGTTAGAGCCATTTCAATTTTTTCTAAGCTGAGCAAACACTTTTTAATTCTACTGTACCTGTAAAGTAAACTCCAGCTCTTGCAGCCGCAATGGAATGGAAACAGTTTAGTCAATTTACTTATTTTAATTTTAACAGTTTCACTTATATAATGCCAGTTCTGGTGTGCATCTCATTTATGACACCTGACCAGCACAACCACCCCATGGAATATGAAGGGAGGAGGTCCTTCAGGGCAGCTGCTTGGTACTCAGATTGTTCCATCAGTAAAGGAGTCAGAAATCCAAATCTGTGTCCACATGCTGCTGTGGATAACGGGCTTGTACCTCAAATTCCATTACTCACATCTGGCAGGACACCTCCTGGACTTGTGTTAAAACAGTTCCCTTTTCATGCTAGAGTCATTGAACTTGAAGACTCCACTCCTTCCAAAGCACCTTATAAACACCTGTTCACATACTTTCACTGATCTGTTCACTGCACTTTCATTCAATGCTGCATTCAGATAAGACAGTAACTAATATTATTTCATAAAGAAGCAAACACACATCTTTGTCTAAAGAGATTCCTATTTGCTTTCCAGCAAGTAGGCTGCCAGTGCTTTGAGGTGGGTCTGACCATCTGCCTGAAGGCTACTACAACATTACATTATATATTTATGGTCCAGTCCAGAAAAGGAGGTTTGACTGTAGTTCATTACAACAGGTGAAAGCCACCGAAATTTGCTTGGATCCCTTAGTAACAAGAACTATTCATGTCACACAAGGGTGGAAAATAAGTTGTTGTGTCTCTTGCTGAGAGATATTTCTCCTTTAACTGTTTCAGTTACATATTCCTGAGATTCCCAATGAGTAAGGAGGATTGAAAAAAAAATCATTTAAAGCAACCTCAATTGAAGATTCAGAATGATTTTCTGTACATGGAACAAGAGAATTCTTCATCTTTTGATTTCTTTACTTCTAAAACACCATGTTTACATGCTACAAAAGGGGTATAAAAATAGAAGCCAAGACAAAATTTTAAGGATTAAGTACAACAAATAGAGATATTATCCACGAACTCTTCTAGTAGCACAGATATTTCAGTTAGAGATTCAGAGTAACAGCATAATATCCAATAACCATCACTCAGAGGCAAGCTCAACACTTCTCAAATTACATGCACTGAAAGCTACAGAAATATCTAAGGGTGATGAAGAAAAAAAAAGTAAACATAAACACCTGCAACATAGTTTTGCCATGAAATCCTGGACAGCAATCAATGGTTGGATCTCTCTCTCTCTCTTACACTGTCATGAGACAAGGTGGAACCTACATTACATAAACATCAGGATTTTTTTCCCCTGGAAAATATCTGGCAGTTAAGAACTTAGTGAAAGCAATTCAACTGCAGTGTACAATGGTCCTCTACAACAAAGTGTGTTCTTCTTCTCCTTGACAGTGTTTTACATTTCCATGCCAATTTTATCTCTGAAGATGAATGAAGCATTTTAAACTATTCCTGATTTGAAATACTCCTGTCTGAGCAAACATATCTAAGACTCAACAAAGAAGGGTATACCTTATTATGCTACTTTGGCAGACAAAATAAGGAAGTTCTAGAATTCATTTTGGTACTGTGGAAGTCTGAGCATGGGGAATAGAACTAGGCTCCCTCAAAAACAGGAAGAATTTTGTGATTAATGAAGATTAATTTGACAAGCTCTCCTTTTGACTGAAATCAGCAATTTTCATGCATTCTTAAAATCTTTCTCATATTCTGAGGCTATATGGTCAGAATAAATGGCCTGTAATTAAGAAAACTGAGTTGTAGGGTTGCAAATAATGAGTGGTGCTGGAAATGCCTACTTACAAGGCTGCAAACTTGTTTGTCTCTTTGTTACAAGCAAAGCAGATTACAACATAAAACCAGAAAAATAACAAGAAGAAATATTCTTCAAAACAGTATTCGGTATTAAAAAGCAGATGAGTACACTTTGTGGTGTTATCAGCCATTATTAAAAACTTCCCCAACTTGGTACAAACAATGGAGACCTTTGAGATTCAAACAGCCAATGGTTTCTCTGTATGTCTTGAGAGATTTCCCTCGTGGTTTTGCCCCAAAATTCAGGCAATTTAAAAGCAAATGCTCTAATTAACTCACAGGTGTACCAAATCAGCTTCTCAAGCTTCCCAGCTTCTGTTGAATTTGCACCATATCCCTACAAAAGTTTAGAATAATGTTCTTCTGCTTAGAGTAAGCCTTGAGTACTCCAGAACTGGTTGCCAGATACTAAAGGCTTTGCATAATCCTTCAGGAGGTTTCTGCACAGATTTAAACATCCTCAGTATAAACAAATGACAGCAGACAAACTATGAAAGCCTGGCAGTGCTGGACTGCCTGAGAGATGGTGACATAAGTGGCATCCTGTTCAGACACCACTGAAGCCATGAATCAATGACACCACTCAAAGAAGGAAGTCAGACCCTCCAACAGATCTCAGCTTGTATGAACAACTGTACATAAGATGAAAGGGCTTATCAATTTAGAGATGCAAACAGGAAAAAAGCTTCTAATTTATCATGGTTAGTTTCAGGAATTGTAATGTGAAATTGCATAAAATTAGTTATGTGATGTCAGATTAATCCCTAGATGATCACAGGGGCAGGTTAAAATAGTATATGTATTTTTGCTGATTAAGGTAATAAAAAAGACCCAAATGTGACTTATTCCAGAGGTGAAAATCATCCAGCTTCATTACAGTATGCAACATACATATCCATAATTGTGAAAAGACGCCACATAAATAAAGTAGAATAGATACTTAAGGGTGTCACAGCCACCTCACAGAATCACAGAATATCTGAGGGGGGAAGGGACCTCTGGAGATCATCTTGTCCAACACCCTGCCCTAAGGTCACCCAGAGTCAAGACTGTGTTCACCTGGATTTCAAGTATCTTCAGAGATGGAGACTTGACAATCACTCTGAGCTACCTATTTCAGTATTTGACCATTACCACAGTAATCAATTATTTTCTGATGTTCTGATGGAATTTCACAGGTTGTAATTTGTGCCTCTTGTCACTGGGTATTTATTACTGAGAGGAGTCTGGCTCTTCTTCATTCCAACTCATCAGCTATTGGTACACATTCATAAAGTCCTCCTGAGCCTTCTCTTCTCCAGACTGAACACTGCTTTCTCAGTCTCTCCTCACATGAAAGATGCTCCCATCCCTTAATTCTGTTCATGGTCCTTTCCTGGACTCACTCTAGTAAGTTAATGTCTTTCTTGTACAGGAGAGCTCAAACATAGAAGCAGGACTACAGAAGTGGCCTCATCAGTGCTGCACAGCTCTTTATCCAACAGCAGTAATATTATAGGCAAGAGATGGTCTTAGGAGTCAGCTCAAAGATGAACTGAAAATGTTTTATTTTATTGTGACACCTCAATACAGAATAATCAAAAGTAATTCCAAAAGTAAGTTCTTTCATTGCACTGAATTAATCTAAGTTCACTTACACCTAGAATCATTGTGATCCATGCCAGGATTAATATAATTAATCCGTTTCCATAAAAATCTTGGGAAAAAATCTACATTACAATGAAGTCAATATTTCCAAAGTCATTGTCTCAAAATTATTTAATATTGAGAAGTCATATAATATAACTCCACTCCTAGTCCTCACAGAGTTTTGGGAACAAGAATTATATACCCCTCTCTTTCTCTCTCGGCGTGAATAAGATAAAAAGTAAAGACAGACACAAAGATGGGGTGAATTAGTGACTCTATGGAATTCAGTGCAGTTTCACCTGGTTTTGATACCGAAAGACACCATTTCCATATAAATATACATTT
>VZRF01006595.1:173866-189117 GCA_013396875.1 Vireo altiloquus
TTACATGTTTATTTTATTTAATTTTTTTTTAACTCTTTTACTCTATAGCTTTTACATATTAATAGCTCTATCAGAAGGGGCAAAATAAAGCATTCGGGCAACTAGTGAAGAATCTTTGTATCACAAATATCTACCTGTTTTTAAGAATTCTCTGTAATTGTGCTTAATCTGGTTACTTTACAATTCTTTGTCATCACCATTTCTAAAACTTACAAATCCTTTCCTGCAGAGTTCAGTATATATTACTGATACATTATACTGGGCACACATGTTCCACAAAGAAGATACCAGAAAAATATGTGATGTTAAAATACTTGTGCTTCTAAATATATTTATTCAAATACTTCACTGGTCCAAGCTCTCCGTATGAAACCCTTCAGAAATCTGACCTGTAAGTAAACTCGACTTTACTCAGACCTTCTTTTCAGTGGCTACAAGGAAATAATAAAAAAATAGCAGTTCAAATACTTGCTTTGCTACAATAGTAAGCAAAAGTAGAGATTAATTACAGAAAATACACTGAAACATTTGAGGAATTGACCATTAAAACAGGATTCTTCCTAAATATTTATGAGTCATTTTATAACTGGAAGAAAGGTGTTCTGGAATACTGATCTCTAGTGTTACACCTACAGATCTACAGCACTCACAAATAAATAATAAATATTGATATGTGTGTAGGTTTATCTACCTGTGCTGTATTTTCCGTGGGTGTACAATACCCAACATAATACATAAGCTATTTGAATACCTCACACCATACTCAAAACACTGTGAAATATTGTGTAATTTTTAAAGTGTTTCAGCAAAGGTTTATACCAAAGCAATGCTTTCACTTTCAATACCAGTGTATAAATGTACTTTCCCTATCAAAGATTTTGTGATGCAAATATGATTATTACTGTACCTGATTTGATCATGGTATTCTTGGAGAGATCAAATAATAAGAGGTTTTTTCCACCCTTCTTTTTCTAGTGCCTTTTAAAAAAATTCCACTATCAAAGAATGTTAATTTCTAAGGTTTGATCTAGAGATTCCTATGTAAGTATACAATTATTAGGGAAAAAGAGGCACAACAGTGAATATTTTAAAGCAATGTAATCAATATTTTTGCTTTGTGTAGATTTCCCTGCAACAATGAACAAAAAGATCTACTTCAGATTTAGAAACTCAGCTTTAAAGGGAAAGCTAGACAACAAAAAGCAAGAAAGTACTCACCTCTTCACGTAATTTTATCAACTGCAACATGAACGCACAAAAAAGATAAAAAGGAAAGAAATGGCAGGAAAGAAAGATCAGTTGTGTGACAGGATACAGAATTAACATTGACAATTTATCTGTTTACATGTTTAGCATTTAAAAATCACAGACAAACACATTAAAAGAACCTAAACATAGACTACATGCAGAGTTTTTTGAACGAATAAAGATCACTTTCTCACACTGTCACATTAAACAAAGAGAATAGTGTGAAATTCTCTTTTAAACCACATCTAAGACACCATCATGAAATAAAGGGGAATGACTTCATAGAAGTCTATATTATAAAGAAAAAAACAAGTTTACTATTCCTCTCTTCGAAGATTGTACAGCTGAAGTGGTTTTGTATATACAAGTTTTCAGAATGTTTTCTGTATATTTTAGTTGTGACAACTGATTTCTTATTTTACTAGCAGATCTAACTTATTAATAGATGACTGCATCTTTATAGCATGTATTTCAGTATTTCAATTTTTATATACCTGAGTTCTACTGTAACTATATTATTTATTATTGAACTTCATACTGAGGGGTTTTGCCACGTAAAAAAAAAAATGAAGCAGCTTAGTTAAATGGTTGAGAACTATGATTTATTGAATAGCATATTTAAAAATAGTCAAAGGAATGGGGAACAACATGAAATGCATTTCCCTCAGAAAAGACCCAGTCCGGGTTCTTGATCCAGACCACTACACAGTGTGTATATAGATACACACATAGAGTGTCTATGCTTATATAGGATATAAATTCATATTTATTTATTTATGCTTGTAAATCAACACAATCTAACTCTAATAATATTGCTCTGGCAGCTTTAGTATAAAACTGAATAAAACCCCAGCCTTATTATCAAGCTATGTTGTAATATACTCTCCCCTTAGAGAGACAGATAAATTATTTGTACTGGAACAAAATGTATAATTACTCACAACAAATATCTGCACAAGAGTGGCTCTTTATAAAAAATTACAGTTCTCTCACCGATTCCAGTTAAATTTGAAATCACAACAGCTACATAATTATCTCATCTTATGCTGATACTTCACCTACAGTTTCACAACACTAATTTTCAACACATGTTTAAGCTGAGAATGTTTACTACTAATAAAATCTCACCAGCATGAAGGAAACAAAAGAACCTCCATTACTCTCTATTGTTTCACATGGCTCATCTAAAACTCGCCTCACTCCGTTACCAAAAGGGACAAGAAGCTCTACCAAGATGTGATTAGGAGAGCTCCTACACCACCCCGACTTGAACTGGGCCAGCTCTTCTGCACTGAGTTAAAGAACTTTGCTAGAATTTGGTATAAAGAAAACTGCATTGTCGGCCAAACCAGCGCTTAAATTCGAGTGCTTGGCCTATCATAAATTGGTCTCTTTCTCCAGCTCTTCCCCCCCTTTTTTCCCCAAAAAGGCAAACATTAAGGCTCTTTAGAAAGAGACGATCTGGGAGTTGATCACATAGCTATCTTTTCTTTCTGAGGCCACCATTCTTCAGTTGACTATGATACTTAAAGGGCCAAAGTTTAAAACTACTCTCCCGCAATAGAGCCCGTATGGGCATGCCACCCTGCTATAATCAATGAGAGTTTTAAAATGCTGCACATTTGTTTTTTCAATAGGTCTCAAACAAAAATGTTCTATCTTGTTTGTGCTGCATGGCTGAATTTAAGCTCTGCGTGGGATTTGCAGCTAAGCTAAGTAATGGGAGAGGGTTGGGGTTTTTTTTAGCATTGGCTGAAAGATATTCATTCAAATTAACAAAAGATGTATTTTTCCCCAATTTAACAATGCTCTTGATGAAAATGTGTTACCTTTACATTTCTATTTTGAAACATTATTTTTATTATGCTCACTTCTGAACTGTAAACAGCGTTAAGCTGTGCGCAGCCACCATTTTAGGTTATGATAATCAGCATCTTTTTGAAACAAAGAAATTTTTTTTTTCTTTTTTTTTTGCAATACAGAATTCGATACAAGAGGTAATCTGTTCCTTTGTAGGCTAAAAAAAAAAAAATCTGGTTTACGCTGGTTTGAACCAGTGGAATCTCTTGTGGCTAAGCCTTCTGCTGTGACTAAAATCAAAACTGCACCACAGAGAGCGAGATGGGATGTGTGTGTGTGTGTGTGTGTGCACACGTGTGGCCGTGAGGCTCCTCACGTGACACAGAAAACTACCGAATTTTTTTTAAAAAGCTGATAACGCCTCCGCCGTCTCTGTCCGCATACAGATAACGAATAAATGCTGAACTCTATTAAACGCCCTTTACACATTATCGTGGGTCGAACACACAATTTTCTGAACTTATGATGACAGTCTATTTATTTTGCTATAAACCCTCGGCATGTAACGAACAGATTTGTGTCTGGTAATGATCTGCTCTGCCAGGGCTATATGAAATGATACCGACCTTCTTTAGATCTTGGCGAATTAAATTGACCAACTTCACCCCCTGGTCTGTAGCTGAAGTTTGACACACTTTATGCACAGCAAGCCCAAATCTAATATTATCACAACTTTGTAGTCAGAAATTAAGTAGACACAAAATATTTGTTCACCACAAATCACATATAGAATGTATGAGTATACGGATACGCAGTTTAATCCAGTGTGAATTTATTTAAACTTACTAATGAACATAGCTGCAAAAGAGAAAGGAACACCCTGTTACACCTCAAGGAAGTTGATAATACTGAACCTCACATTATTTAGGTTGAGAGGGATTTCTGATTTAACCCCACATATACTTCCTCAAAAACACATGAATTGCTACATAAAAGAGTTCTATTATTAAAGTGAAGCTACAACTTTAGGTAGTGTATCACTGCACTGAAAAACTCAAAACTTTCACGGGATTTGCTAAATGTTGGCGGCCAGGATGACAAGACTTGAAAGCAACAGAGTCTGTTTAAGACCACTCTTGGAAAATAAGTAACAATCCAATGCACACAGCAATTTTTTAGGACTGGGTTTTTGAGGTGGGGATTTTTTGATGCAAGAAGGGACATGTCTTGATTTTCAACCTCTGAGTGCCTCATCTGACTACATTCACATAATTCAAATTAAGAAGAAATTAACGTATGTTAAGCAGTATGTTAAGAAGAAATTAACGTATGTTAAGCAGAAATTAACGTATGTCAAGCAGAAATTAACGGATGTTAAGACTTTACTGAACTCTAGGTGCATTAAGAGCATTATATCACTACTTGTCCCATGAAACAAAGTTGCATTTATTTCAAAAGAAACTTTCAATAGCAGAATTGCACAATTATTACAATTTCTTCTGGGAAATTTCTATATGCTGTATCTTGTAAAAGTAGTTATATCTTGGTACAATCACTATAAGGGAATTGTATTCCAAGTTATTCTCTAAGTGTCATCTAGACATGTTGGCTGCTACTTCTGGGAGACAGGTTGGGAAAATGAAGAAGATAAAAGACAAATCACCATTAGCTAATTCTTCAGTCTGTGCTTTGTACTTCAATTGTTCTTCCTGAGAGAGCAACTAGAAACTCATACCCATCATCCTGTTCATTCCAGCTTATAACTTGGCTGTGGTTGGCTGTAATTTCACTTTGAAACTCAACTCGAAAAAGAGAAGCTGAATGAGGAAAAGATCCAGATCATTTATTTTTCCAATAGTGACCTGTTTTATTTCTAGCTTTTTAATATGGTCATACTAGCCAGCAAGCATTAAGTTCCTTTTGTCTTCTCTCTCCACCAAAACCATTATGCAAATGTTTATCACAATGACAAAGACCAACAACTCATATCTCTTGTTTGCCTCTGGGTAACAACCCTGGCTACCCAGATGTTCAGTATTTCTATTGGCAGATTTTACCAATATTTGTGGTTTGGTACAGGAGCAATTCTGAGCTGGCAACTTTTTTTAACACCTCCTCTGTCAGAAAAGGAATACTTTCTCTTGCCTTCCACAGTTTGGTGACTGAACTGGGGAAAACAAACAGACCATTTTTCAGTTAAATTAATTTAACCTAATCCAAAGAGAATGAGAATATTAGGGCCAGAATCAGTCCATGTACCTATATTTATTTCCATTAGTCAAAACAAAAGCAAGCATTTGAAACATCTTCAAATATTTTATATGGCTTTAAGTTATACCTGAGCATCCTTTCATCATTTAGTCTGAGTTTTCTATTAATATAATAATGTGTAGGAGTTAAACACGACAATATCTCATGTTCAGTATCTGAAAAGTACCCAAGCCTCACACTTGATTTCTAAAGCTGTACTACTCTAATAAGCTCAATATCAGCTGAAGTTTTTGCACTAACTGCCTGTACTCATAGCTACATGTAAATAAGTACAGGTATAAGTAAAAATATGTAATAAGGAAAAGAGAATGTGATATTTACTACTGAAACAAAACAATAAATAATGTATTTTGAAAATACTGGCACTCACATATCTAAAAGAAATTAGGTGACCCTTTTACGGTGCTATTTCATTATATTTTTCAAGAAATGAATGAAGAACTTTAAAAGATAGAGGTAATAATTTCAAGTTCGGCAATAGAAAAGGATTTTGATTACCTAAAATACTATACAAGAGTCATTCAGCAGCCAAAATTTTCTTCCATTTAAATAGCAGTCATTTGGAAGAAAAAGCCTGCAAGTTGACAAATGGTTGAAGGTATCATTTAGTTCCTTGAGATGAGAACATGTCTCTTTCACCAAGTTTGGAAAAAAAGATCATCAGTCACAAAAAGTGCACATATAAGCCAGTTATTTAAACATTCTTTAAAAAGTGAAAATAAAATATTTTATCTCATCCCTACACATAAGATATTCTGTTATAAGTAAAGCTTCTTATCACAATTGCCCTTTTATGTCAGAATTCACACATTTTTTTCTTGAAATGTAAAAGTAGCAGCACCTTAAGAGAAATAAAATGAGAATCTTAACACTTTCACAGGACTGCATTTACAATAATGACATGCAGACTGTGAAACTCTTCTCCCTAAAATCATCTTCTCCATAAATTCATTATTTAGGTATTAACACCCCTCTTCATTTTACTCCAATTTTGGAATCTCCCCTTTCTATCATATATAAATATGAAGATTAATATCCTTTAAATGTAAGTCTTCACACAGATAACAGAGCTGCTATACTTCAACTTTATGTCTTCAGATAAATTGTATGCTGTGTATAATTTCATTCATGTATGAATTAAAGTCTATTACAGAGTTTAAAATTCAGAGAGCATATTTAAAATACTGTATAAGATTAAGGGTTATGGGGTCTGTGTTTTGAAAGTCATTGCACCAGGTAAGTCTCCAAGTCTTTATATTTTCTCCCCTTAGTGGAGCTGAGCATATACTGACCGTAGCATATAAAAAAAATTTCAGAACATTGTTTTGATCCATTTCCTTACTTAATATCACATTTCTCAAGTAAACATTTAAACAATTTTTACTTTCATTAGCAAAATAATTTGGATTCTATCTGGTCAGAAGAAAAAATACAACATAGGAAAACTTTCAGCTAACTTCTAATTCAAAATACAAGACTTTGATAACATAAATTTCAGAAAGAAAAGAAATATTCTCCTTTTAGATGGAGTGTCAAACAAGTTTCATCCCAAAAAGAAATATAAACAGGTGGGTTGAAGTCTCCTGAATAAAATGGTGCCTTTACAATTTTCGGTATCTAGCAGGAGCCTCACTGTAGTATGCAGAACAACAATACAAGTACGAGATTTTAAAAAAGACTCAGGATTACCAAGCTTTCATTCATTAAAAGAGGTGGATAGCACTCTGCATCCTACTACAACATGCATTATGAAAGCACGCTCTTATTAGTACAACTTGTGGTTTTGGTACAAGGAGAGAAAATCTGGTTAGGGAAGGAATCACACAAGGAAACTGAGTGGGATACTGCCTAATTCTGAGAGCGCACTTTCATTTGTTTTGCCTGCCAGTGTTGATTTAATTATACTGCATTATTATCAAAGCTGCATTATGTACTTTTTTATTCCTTTTACATGTGTTTGAGGTGAAGACCTTGGCTTTGTCGGCAAACAGCGTGTTTCAAGTTATTTCTTAAGTACTAAATAATAAAGAAAAGAGAAGAAAAGATTTTTTTTGAGATAGCAGACAGTGATCACAAGTTAAAGGGTTAAATGTAAGATCTCCAAGAAACATTTTGAAGTTGATTAAGACCCCAGCTTTGCATTAAACAGTATCACTTCCACATGAGTTGTTGCTAATGCTGTTAAGGAGCAGCTTGAGAAGCCCAGTGTGCCAGTGACCTCCTTCACCCTCCAGCCACCCACTAGGGCTTCTTGATTAGCATCCTACCTGGTTCTCTGAGGAATTCCCGTCATCCCCTAGGAGCTCATTCCGCACCTCATCACTGTAGGCGATTCGTGACCTTTTCTGTAAAACAAAAAGAAAAAAGGGTTAGGAAGTAAAGCTCCGAAGCCATTGGTATCAAGGCTGATCATCTTAAACCTCTAGAGCCCCCTAATGGATACCTATTTGATTAAAAAAAAAATCTGCAAGTAAAAGTTATTACGAAGTTCTTCAACTGCTGTATCTTAACAAATCTGCATGGCAAAACTGTAATATTTTTAAGACAGTCACACCCTCAACATTGCAGCAATGAAAGCAGCTTCTGTGAAGCTAAAGATACATAACATGTGAGGCAATATACACTGATAGCAGATGCACTGAAGAAATGCCAGTGCAGGAACCAAATGCATTTTTCTGAAGAACACTTGCTAGCAGGTCACAGAACTTAGCATAACACTGCAGTGATGCCACTAGAAAGAAAAGGAAGACTGAGCTTTTCCCATATTAAAAAAAAAACAAACAAAACCAAACCTGAACAACACACACGTGACATATCCAGTTCAATTTAAAGATGTAGAAAATTAACCAGCGTTTTCCATGCTGCTAAGGTTGCTGGGAAAAAATCAGAAATTAAAAGGCAAAAGAAAGGAGAGAAAACAACAGCACAAGGAAACATAGTTTTTCAGCAGTTCACAGAAACACCACAAAACTGAGACAGTCATCCACGGGATCGTTATGACAGACAGGTAATTAAGTAAACTCACAGCTTATGAGTTTCAGATTTGCTCTTGAACTGATAATTATATTGATTCTAAACTAGACCAAGTGCCAAACAATGGAAAGCAAATGTGTCATAGTTATGAACGAAGCACAGGATTCAATGGAGCAATGGGGAAGTCCAAAATGAGAACACAGCCCAGCTTTCAATTTCTCTGATATAGAATTTTTAACATATAATCTAATTTTTTTTTCTTTTTGAGAAGTTTGAGCAGTTATGGTAGAGGAAGAAACCCTGGAGTAGCAAGAACTAAGCTGTAGGGCCTTCCTTTATTGATGGAGGCTTCCCTCACACCCTGCCATGGTAGTGACTACCAGTAGGAACTCAGAAAAAAACAAATCCCTCCTCAAACCTTCCCTGCTTGGGCCAAACTTGTGCTTGGGACTGAGGCACAGGAAACAACCATTAGAAATAAAACTGAGCACAGGGAAATCCATCACCTTTGTGACAAAGAGGTTTGGAAGTGAGTCACCCTTTACACAAGGGACCTAGGAGTGGAGTAAGCCTTGTATGGGTCACCTCAGAGCAAAACATTTTAGCTCTTTATTCTGTGTCGCTCCCCTTTATTACCAACATCATTGTTACAATGTTTACACACTTGTGATTCACTTGCCAGTGTTCAGATCTAGATTACATCCTAAAGCTACAGATGTAAGTAGGAAGGACAAAGCCATGGACCGTGAACCCATGGCAAGAGGTGAATTGTGACAAATCTTTTGGAGATCTCAGCTGTCACAGTTTCATACTAACCAAGCTAAAGTAGTCTACAGCATTAAAGGAAATGAGAACCTTTAAACAGGCTGTGGTATCAGAGCTGCCTGTTTAAATTATTCATTTCATCACTATGGGGGACTAAAACACTCCACAGTATGCAAGAATATCATATGGAGATAGGTTTTGTTTTTCTCTTTTCTCACCAAAAAGCCAACAAATTGGCATAGATTGCTCAATTATATTATTTTCCTATTTTTATTTGATACACATCAAACAAGGAAGGAAATTACAAATATATACCAATAAATATCTAATCTTCTTTTCTGATTAAGATTCAATCTTGAGACCTCATTTGAGGTCTAGTAGCTCAACTGTACAGTTTCTCCCAATTTCACAAAATGACTCAGCCCCATTGATCCTGTTAGTGTTGAATGTATTTATCATTATTAGACTGAGATGAGGAGCACAATGCCTCATGAGCTTGTTCTCTAGTGAACAAGCTGCCTAATAATATGTAGGGACTGAGATGGTCCTTGATTACACATCATTTATTTGAAAGATTTAACTGGATGATATTCTCATTCTTAAGAGCCTGCGTGAGCAAAAGGAAAAAGAATATACTTAATGGGAAAGAAATAAATGTTAATAGCAATACAATTTTTAGATGGTCTGTATAACCCTTTATATCCTCACCACTGAACTTAATAAATATACTTGTATCACTGTTCTTTTATTGCAATAATCTGTCATGATCTGAAAATCAAAAATTTTATTAAAAGAAATAATGCTTTGGCTACAATTAGGTATAACTCTTTGTCATAATCAATAAATAATTTGACACTACTTTTGATCACAATTTCACTACCAAATGAATCAATAATATAAAAGGTAAGGTCTTTGAACTAAAGTGTTCATTTATTCTTTCAGGATTTGTCCAAAACACCAACATCTTGAACTACTATTATTATTTTTATTAAAGTATTATTGGCTAACACTTTTAAATGTGGCTATGAAAATTACTTCAGCTTGTCTGAACCCAATAATTAAATAATTATTTTTTATTTTTAATTTTTTAGTTCATAACCATCTGCTGTTTATAAATATATACTTTAGCCAAATGCAAGAATGATAGTTTGAGCTGGAAATGTCACACACTGCTACAGTTTGAAGGAACCCAATTCATAATGCATTTTATAAATAGTTAATGACTTCTATACATAAGCTAACCAGGCAAATCAAGAAATTGTCAACATTTTTAGTCTTAGTTGTCAGTTACCACTGTCTACTGGTACTTTATATGTATGTTTCTAGAAAAGACAGAAGCTTTACAGAGTTTGTAATCCAAGGCATTTCTGGGCAGCTCAATATGGGTTTAAGAGGTTCTGTGTGCAGTTTTTTGTCTGCAAAGGTCTGTCATATATAGAAGTTTTCCTTGTATTTTATATTTTCTTGTATATACCTAGATAAAAAGTCTAAGAACACAAGTGGTTTTGCTCAGTGAATGTATTTGCACTTGAGCCTAGCATGTGCCCAAACACAGACGCAAAAGGGTTAAGCTACTTTCTACAAGAACTTCAGCACTCAGAAAGTTTCAGAGGCTGTTTTAAATGTACTACAGTGCCCAGACCTTCTGACAAGGAAGAATTTCTGATTCCAGGCAGATCTCTCTTGGTTTATGAACAGGATTTTTGCATACTGATTGGGTGATTTCCTTAAAGCCCTGTTCAAACAGATACACTTGCTCAGTTCTGTCTGGCAATTTGGCTTTAAACAATCTGTCTACTTGACCCAAGCCTTAACATTTCCCAATAGAACTGAATGTGTTCATAGGCAAGCCCAGCTAAATTAGAATTGAAACGAATTAACTCAGCTTAAACTAATTAAGATCTGTGATCTGCAGTACCACCCCCCTGTATGATTCTACATGTGAAGCAGGGTACACGTAACCAGACTGTAAGAATTCTGCTATACCACTAATCTGAGCATACCAATGAAGTTCGTCTATTACTAAAGTATATGAGAAGTTAATTTCCATGGCCTACACATGGCAAAGCAATTGCTTAAATTGCCTCACCTGGGAATTTAATACAATGTTATCATCAGACCAGCCACACTGTAAATAGATTTATAATGCTTTCCATGTGCTAGGCTAGGTTGCATATGAATTAAGTAATGATCTGGTATTACAATACAATCAGCTAGTTCCCACACCTGGCAGGATATTTTGTTAAATTACTACCTATACAGATACATCACAACATAAAAACAGAAAAGGTAATGGGAAGGGAAACAATCTACATGGTGTATGACCGAATTTTACATGGTAACCAAACAAGATGTAGATAGAAAGAGGTATCCAAAATAATCTATTTCCAACATCTGCACAACAGAACACATACTCATTCATTTCTATTCAATTTTGGCTTAATTTTCCGCATTCTATACTTTAATTACCATCCACATTCTGAAATGTTCCCATTAGTGAAGGCCAGAACTAGCCAGTGCCCCCTCACTCCAACGCACTTCCAGCAATCAGCCAAATAATTGATATGAAGTATTGTACATTTTCATACATGAACTAAAGAACAGCTTTCCCCCTCCTAAATGCTAAGCAGTCCTTGAACAGATGAGCAAACCTAGGTGCATTCCAGACAAAAGAACCAGCAGGTCCTTTCATCCCAAACTCTCCATTTTTCAGGTTCAATGTTTTAAGAACTGATTAAACAGATTTTTTTGGTGGAATATGCGTAAACAACAAAAAGTCTTATTTATCCACAAACATCTGTTTTCATACAAAATTTATTAGAATTTCCTAGTACATATAAGTGTTTTTTAAAAAAATTCCAGGCATCTGTTTTAGAGTTTGCCCTGCTCTAAACGTAAACAAATACTTGAGATTAACACAACCAGAAATAATTTGTGGGAAAAAATCAGATTCTATTTTGTGTTCTTTGAGAGTAGTCACTTTTGCCATCGCTCTTGCTAAAAGGAAGGTGAAAAAAGTGACCTGATCCCCAAATGGACAACTAAATATTGAATAATATACACTTTGATCTCTGCCTTTTGGAATAGGTATTTAAGTATTTTTTTGCAGAGCAGAAATGGAAAAGATACAGTTGAACAAATTTAGAGGAAAAGTAGCCCTACTTAACAATCTTAAAGCTTATATTGAAACAGAAACACAAACTGACTTATTAACTAAAAGAAATTGAAATTCCTTTTCAATGTGAAAAATTGTGTTCAAACTTCAGTTTTCAAAACTTCAATATTTCTCTGCAAAGGTGATCAAGGAACAATAGACTAGATACTTCAGACTGCAATTCCAAAGGAGTTTTCCTGTTCCTAAGTAGCTGAGATTTCATCAATTGGGTGCAAGAAGCAGGAAAATTGCGCTAATATACAACCTGATGCGATGCTGGATTTCCAAGCATTTCCTTAAGAAAACTGAAAAAAAACCCCAAACAAATGGATTCATTCCTGTCCAAAAGTAAATAAAAACTAATCTACAAATCCACTGAAACTTCTGATTGAAAGAATCAATTTAGCAGTACATGTCAGCTGGCAAAAGTCAATGTCTCAGCCACCCCCAGTCTGGCCTCCCTCCCTGCACACACAGAGAAGAGGCTGCAGGCAACTCCGAAAGAGAAACACAACTCAAACTCCATGTTCTGCCATTCTGCCAATGTCAACAGCTTCCTCCAACAGCAGAGGGAAATCAAACTTCAAGTGCTAATGTGAAATTAATGCAGAGATACTATCACCCATTTTAAATAGATGTCACAGATCCGTAAAGCTTCTTTTCAATAATCCTCATCAAACACACTTTTAGTTTCATTATGGGGTGAGGGCAGGGAGGAAGGTCAAGTAAACTCCTATGAGGACACAAAACCATTATGTTGGTTGTGAAAAATGCAGCTTCTGCCCACAAAACTGCTTCCACCTCAACCTCAGTGGACCATGTATGTCACCAACAAGGCAGATGCTTAAACTGCTGCATTGCACCTGCCATGGGTGGAGAAGGAAACAGGTGACCTGAGAGAGAACTGAAATTCACTGTTTTGTGAATTTATGGAGTAACAGGGGATGATTCCTATTGTGAAAAAACCCAGTTGTATTTAGAAAAGCAGCTTTTATTTACCCGAACTCAGACTTTTAAACTTAACAACCAAAAAATGGAAAGATTTTTCAAAATTCAAAAGGTTGGAACTAACTGACCTCTGCCTCATTCTGTTTTAAGAGAATGCAAATTTTCACTACCATCACCATGGAAATCTATGGAAACATCTAAGGAAACCTAATATAATGCAATACAAGAAGTATAAATCCAAGCATAGAAAACTTCAGGTGAATATTGCTTGGGCTTGAATAGTGCTCTCCAAACATAACAAGGAAAAACTCCCCTTAGCTGGGCATGTAAATCAATTTTATTTTTCTTTTTGTTATAACCACTCATCTTTGCTTGTTTGAATTGCCACATACTAATTCCAAATCCTGGTCCCTCCATATACAGTATTTTATTCTTTCATCAGAATTCAGTTTCTCCAAGGTGCCTTCAGTGCTGGGCTGTTCTGCACAGCAGTTTGCCAGCTTTTTTACTCAGGTGCCATAATCTCAAAATATGCCAGGCATCAGCTGCTGCAGGAAGGAAGACTGGGTATATCTGCAAATTTATCTGTAACATCTCTGTAGGCCAACAGTGATCAGTGACCTCTGCACTGCTGACTTGCAGTTATTCCACTATCCACTGTTACCCACAGCTCACAGTCTGTTCCTGTAATGTGCTTTTCAGTACTCTAATTTCAGTATTTCGTCCAACCTCCTTCCATGGATTCCTTCAGATGACCATTATTAAACTATCATCTTTCACTACAAAGCCCATCTTTACACATCTACTTAGCTGGCTGAGTTAACCAACTTCACTATTCAGTCAGTGGAAATTCCTTTAAATTGTGCATGAGATCACTCAAATTCATTCCTCCTTAGATCCACCTTCGTGAAAAGCCTATTGCTTCCTTGTAACCACCTTGTGCATGTTTAAAGACCAGTCTGATAATTTAGATTGTTAAATTAAAAGCTGGTTGTTGTGCCTTTTGCCTTGATACACATAGCAGACACATATTGGCTAATTTGCTGACCCTTCTTTACCATGGTCATTTCTATCATCAGCGCTGGATAAAAGGCAAGAGCAAAGCTGGTGAGGGGGGAACACTCTCTCTTCCCAACTCAGACAACAGTATGATAATAAAGATACCTCAGGTGAAAGACCACACCTGATGCAAGTTCAAAGTAATCCACACATTGACAATTAATTTGGGTGTAGGGGACTAAGAGTGATAAATTCTGCTGTTTAGAGCATAGGTTCACAATCGGTCTTGAAGTGAAAAGGGACACATCCAGACTGTGGCCTCAAAAACACCCATCTGTATGCAAAGAACTGGAACAGCCAAAATCGAGCCAGTATTCTTGACAGATATATTGATCCTCAATTCATGTTCAGGCTAACCTGCAGAAATATTTAAGGGTGTCAATATGATCACTTGAAACAATTCAGTCACTATGTCAAATCCTAGAAGACTCTCACCCCTAAAACAGATTTTAAAAATTCACGTGAGCCACTGGAAGTCAATCACTAATATCATCCAGGTTGCTGTTTTTTTACAGAAGTCTCTGTGATATATAGATAACTTTAAATGAAGATCAACAGAAGTAGGCTACAAAATTAAGCTTATTTTGAGAATGGTTTAACTACAGCAGGTCTTTGAAATACAAAATATACATGTAAGAATTACAAGTTTCTATGCAAAACTACTTTTTAGGGAGAATTGTTAAAGATAATGGTGGAACAGAGAACTCTTAGACCCTTTTAGAAGCACACTACAAAGCTTATATGTTTCTTTTATGAAATTTTTATTGGTCATCTCAACCCATCTCCTTGCTGTAATGACCTCAGTCATATATTTTTGTGGTTTCTTTAAATAGTATGAGCTTGGTTTTGTGCCTTTTTTAATAAAGTCTCTTAACACACAGCTTCATTTATCCAACTAATGCTATTTAGGGGACAAGGAGTAGCTACACATCAGGATCATGTATTTCACCTTGTTTTGTGGTCCAAAGACTTTATGCTGTGTGGTGTGCAATTAACATAAATGTTTTCTAAACCTTGGAGATGGAAGATAAAT
>VZRF01006600.1:18291-28936 GCA_013396875.1 Vireo altiloquus
CCAGCAAACCCCCGTGTGGGCCAGCAAACTCCCATGTGGGCCAGTGAACCCCCATGCGGGCCAGTGAACCTCCATATGGGCCAGCAAATCCCAGTGCCTGTGGGTTCTCTGTCTCAAGCTCTGGTGACAGCACCAGCTGCCTCTGTTGGGGACAGGGAGAGCTGCTGCTCCAAGAAAACAAAATGGGGATGGAAACAGGGTTGGAAACGTCCATCCCAACCTGCCAAAAGCCCCACAGGGGCACACCCTGGGAGGGTGACAGCATGACAAGGCCTTGGGGCACCACAGGCCTGCAGCCATGGGCAGCAGTGTGTGAGATCCCCCATGGCAGGGAGCGAGGGCAGCCTGGCATCCCTGGGTAACAGCAGGATCCAGGCAGCAACTGCCTCCAAACCTGGGATGCAGGTGGGCAACAGCTGAGAGCTGAGGGGTGCTGGGCAGAGCAGCATGGGGGCTGTGAGGGGCCAGTGTCACCCCTGGGGCCTGTGAGGGGTGAATGTCACCCCTGGGGGCTGTGAGGGGCGAGGGTCACCCCTGGGGGCTGTGAGGGGCGAGGGTCACCCCTGGGGGCTGTGAGGGGCCAGTGTCACCCCTGGGGGCTGTGAGGGGCGAGGGTCACCCCTGGGGGCTGCTAGGGGTGAGTGTCACCCTGGACACCAGAGCACCACGGGGGCTGTGAGGGGCAAGTGTCACCCCTGGGGGCTATGAGGGGCCAGTGTCACCCCTGGGACACCAGAGCACCACGGAGGCTGCGAGGGGCAAGTGTCACCCCCAGGGGCTGTGAGGGGTTAATGTCACCTCTGGGGGCTATGAGGGCCCAGTGTCACCCCCAGGGGGCGGTGAGGGGTTAATGTCACCCCTGGGGGCTGTGAGGGGTGAGGGTCACCCCTGGGGGCTGTGAGGGGTGAATGACACCCCTGGGGGCTATGAGGGGCGAGGGTCACCCCTGGGGGCTGCAAGGGGCGAGGGTCACTCCCAGGGGCTGTGAGGGGTGAGTGTCACCCCTGGAGAACCCAGTGTCACCCAGCTGCCTCCACCCCCAGGCACCGGAGCAGCCGGGAAATGTCCTGGCAGGCGGCACATCCCTCGGGGAGCAGGTCCCGGCAGCGGCCCCGGAGCTGGCGCTGGGGACCAGCCCGACGCGTCACGAGCTGGCATCTGCCAGACACCGAGTCAGGAAGGGTTTGACTCACGCCTTGGCCGGCTGCCACCCCGCAGAAACTGCTTACTAACAGCTCCGGCTGCTCCCAGAAACACCCGGCGCTGCTCCGGCCGGCCAGCGGCATCTCCAGGGGCTGCTTTTCCAGGCTGCGATCCCCGCGTGCCAGAGGACGGGGCGGGAGCAGCGGGCGGTGGGTGGAAAAGCAGGCAGGTATTCCAGGGAATATTCCCTCCCCGAGCCAAAGCTGGCTGAGGGAAGCGGTGCTTGGAACGAGGCGGGATGGGGGAGCGAGGCTCTTGAGAAATTTTTCCTGGATTTTTTTTTTTTTAATTTTTTTTTCTTTTGGGTTGTTTTTACGGGAAGCAGATTGAACTCCGGAGCGGGGAAAGCCAGGGCCTGGCGGGTTGTCATCAGAGGGACGGTGCCCTCCTGACCCCGGGGACAACAGCTGGCTTGGCACGGCCCCGGGGACATCCTCCGTCAGCCTCCAAACATCCCTGCTCCGGCTGTCACCTCTCGCCGTGCTGTCACCCAGGCCGGGAGGTCACCGCAGGAGCCACTGTGTCCCCAAGGGCCACACGTCACCAACGCTACAGGAAGGGGCAGCTCCTGGTCCGCGCCTGGGCCGCTCAGCCTGGCTCAGACACAGCCCAGACCTCGTCCCCTCCATCCCTGCTGGAGCTGGGATCATCGGGATGAGCGTCCCTCTCTGTCCAGAGGGTGCTCCAGGCTTCCCGCAGAGCTCAGGGGTTGCACATCCCTGCTCTGATCCAACCTTGGGGTTGAACTCCCAGTTAGAAACAGCAAAAAACACACTTGTGCTGTTTTTCCCTAATTAACCACTCTTTTCAAACCCAAACCCGACAGAAACAAACCGAGGAGGTTGGGAGTAGAAAGGGAGAAACAACCATGGAGAGTAGCTTCCAGCTGCGCTGTTTTAGGGGCAGGGGATGAGCAAACCCCACCCCAGAGCACCCAATCCTCCCAAGGAGGAGAACAACTCCAACCCCTCGGGCACATCCCGACCTCCCTTCCTGCACTCAGCATCCCTGGGCGAGCTCCAGGATCCAGCTGGCTCAGACAGCCTGGGAGTGATGCCACTGACCCTGAGGTGACCCCAGCCACGGCTTAGAAACCCCGAGGGGTGGCACAGGGCCACCCAAACACCTCTGTGCCCCTCTCTGGGTCTCACCAGGGCGGGGTAGGACAATGCACTAAAACCTGCCCAGGGTCAGAGGAGAAATGAAGCTCCACGTGCTGGGCTGGGTTTTGAGGCTGTGGGTGGTTTTAGGAACAATTTTAGGAGCATTCTGAACAGCCAAAGGCTCGAGTGCCCTGGGTGGGGTGGCAGCAGGGCGGGCAGGTGAGGGGACACCAGCGTGAGGGGACACCAGGCCCCGATGTTCAGCGAAAGAATCAATCCCCAACGTGTATCTTCATTAGCACATCCTCATTAGCGCAGCCCTCCCACCAGAGTGGCTCCAGTCACACCTGGCTGGGCTCCAGTCGCTGCTTGGGGACAGTGGCAGCAGTGGGGACAGCACTGAGACCCCTCCTCAGCGAGCCCCTGTCCCCCAGCACCACCCAGGCAGGGTCCCCACGTCCCCTCATGGGCACGGGGAGCTGGCAGAGCTCTCACACCCTTGAATCTACACAGGATTAAAGTGACCAAAATGCCAATCCCAGAGCGGGGTGGTGGCAGTGGCCCCGGGCTGGCACAGGAAGGAGCAGAGGGACAGACGAGGATGCTCCAAGTTCAGATGGAAAAAACCCTCGGTGCGAGCCCAGGCGGACAGGCTGTCGGATTTTTCTCTTTTCCCGGAGAGGGAACGCAGAAGGGCTGGTATTGATCTGTCTTCATTACCCATTTCACTCGAGTTTCAAATCAACAAAATACACTTTTCCGCTCCGCTGCCCTCCCCGCTGCAGCAGACAAAAGAAAAGCAATTTCCCGCAGTTTGCTCCAAACTCCTCTCTCCTCCCTTCCCCCGGGCGCCCTCCTGCCCCTCTTCCCTTCCTGCCAGAGATCCCAACAGAGCCTGGGGGGCTCCAAGGGCACCCAAAGGGGACCCCAAAGAGGGCACCCCGGCATTCCCAGTGCCTCCAAGCCAGCACTGACCACTCGGGGATGCTGCTTTTCCAGCCCCTCCTTCCGTGGGTTTTGCTGGATCCCAGCAGGATCCCAGTGGGATTTGCTGCTCCCACCATCCCAGGACCATCAACACCAAAAATCCCCCAACGCAACGTTTTGCTGGTGCCCCACCAAGTTTCCCAGAGTTTTAAAGTTGTAAAGAAATAAAACTAATTTTTCAATGTTTTGGAGCACCCAAATAGAGGGGTTTTTTTGGGTTTTTTGGGGTTTTTTTCCTTTTCTGCAGCTGTAACTGGAGTGACAATGTGAGACCTCCATGCATCTGTGGGAAGAGCATCCCTACTCCAAAAAAATCCCCAAACTCCAAAAAATCTCCAATCCAAGATGCTGCTGAGCCCAGCAGCTCCCTGGTTGAAGTGCATTAATATTCCCACTGGCTTGGTGCCCCCAAAAACCTCCTGTCCCCATCAGCAGGGTGACAAGGACAGTGCACAGCGTGGGCAAGCATGGGGGGGTCTCCTGCTCTCCCCACCAACACCAGGACCCTCCTGCTCATCCCCCCAGGATTGGGGGGCCAGGAGAGAAAATTCCCTATGGATGTGGAAATCCATGGGGCTACACTGGCAGGGAGCCAAGCTGGCACCCCAAGGAAACCCCAAATTCCCAAATATTTCCATCCCGCCTTGCTTGCCTCCCTGAGCAAGGAGGGCTGTGCTGGGACTCAGCCTTCCTCCTCCTCCTCCTCCTCGCAGCCGTCCTGGCCAGTCTCATCCACACCACCGTGCCTTAGATAAACTTCCTTTCAAAAGGAGTCTGCTTAATCCCCTATCTCCCCTCGGTCAGATCCCGCTCCAGCTGCCGGCGGGGCCGCGGGGGGAGGAACCGCCGGGCGCTGCTGAGTTATGAGCTATTTCTGACTCACGTCTACAACTTTCACAAGTCCTTTTTGCAACACGGAGAGAGAGAGAAAGAGAAGGGAGGAGGAGGGGAGGGAGAGAGGGAGAGGGGAAGGAGATCCAGTTCGCTCCGGCAAAAGGCGCTGGCCAGATGGGCAGGCAGGGAGGGGAGGCTGGGGAGCAGCAGGGAAGGGAGGATGAGATGCATCCAGTCGGGAATACCAGGGAGAGCCAGGAGGGATAAGCAGGAGGAGGAGGAGGAGGAGGAGGAGTGCAGGGACACACACCCACGGAGGGGAGCGAGGCGCCGGTTACCGGAATCTGACTTCACCCTCGCCGCCTTTGTCCTCTGCAGACATTTTCCATGCAGTGACTGCATTTCCTTCCTGCCGGCACCGCTGGAAAAAGCTGCTTGTTTGTGCCGTAGGAGCCCTGACTAATTCCCGCTGCTCCCACCCAGCTGCTGCTTCCCAGCCCGGGGGGTTCTGGGCTCTCCTGATCCCTGGGATTTGCCGCTGGATGGCTCAGCCATGCCCTGGCACTCCAAGCCAGGAGAAGATCCCAGGATTGCCCATCCCAGCCCAGCTCCTGCTGCCCACCCGCTGCCACCCCGCTCAGCCTGGCACAGGCAGGACCTCCAGCTCCGAGAGCGCTTGTGCTAATTACTTTCCTTTGTTAATTAAACCCACGTGGCTCTAATAAGGTAACCTGCTGTTCTCCGATAAATTTAATTAGCCTGAAGGGAGAGCCCCTCCGCACAGCTATTTAAATTGTCACTTCCCATCGCCAGGGCTTTGCTTCTCCCTGCCTCCACCTCTCTCCAGGTTTCACCCCTCTCCTGCCCATTTTCCGTCCCTTTCCCTTGGCAGAGGAGGGGAGCAAAGGGGAGGTTCCCCATCCCTATGGGAGCAGGATGTGCCCACCCAAAACTCGTTTTCCTGCCAATGCCACAAATCCCCATCTCAGCTGGGGAGGGCCTGCCCTGTCTCCAATCCCGAAGGATTGTTCCCTTTTCCAGCCCTGTGCCACCCTCACAGCACCCAGCAGCGATCCTGGGATGCTCCAACCCTGCCCCAAAAACAAAGTGACACAGCAACCTCCCCTTCCCAACCCTTTCCCCTTTCCCACGCACAGAAAAAAAAAACAACAACTCTCAAGAAACTTCTGGAGTTTTCCAGAGGATTTAACTCCTGGAGTGCTCCAACCACGGAGGTGATGAGGGAGGTTTGCACCCAGCCCTTTCAGGGTGGGGAGGTGACAAGGGAGGTGACAAGGGGACACTCCCCCGTCCTCGGGGCTCACCTGCACCGCTGGCTGCTTGCCCTCGTTGCTGCTGGGGGAGCTGAGCCCTGTGGCCTGCTGCAGCAGGAACTGCCGAGCCACCTGGAGAGCCTGCAAGAGAGACACAGGGGTGGGCATGAGGAAGGCCACCCTCCTCCTCCTCCTCCTCCTCCTCCTCCTCCTGCTCCAGCTGCTTCTCCACGGATTCGATTCCCGGCATGGGTTTGGGGCACAAAGGGGATGGAGCTCCCTGATGCTCCCTCCTGCCACACCAGCACATCCTGTTAGCCACCACCACTCTTCTCCTCACCCTCACGGGGGACAATCCCATCCCAAAAATCCCCACCAGCTCCAGCATTCCCACAGGGCTCATTCCCAACCCTGGCACAGCCCCTCAAAGCTCCAGCTCCTGGTTGATTCATTCCAGAGCTGCCACCACATTCCTGCTGCTGCTGCTGTCCCTTTGCACCCAAAAATAAAATTGATTTTATTAATTGGAGCAGCAGAAAGTTCCAGGCACCAGCCAGGTTTGGGTGGAGCCCAAGTGCAGGATCCCACCCGGAATCCACACGGGAATGTGTCCAGATGGATTTGAAGGTGATCCAGGACTCACTCGAGTGACCACCAGAAAAGCTGTTTTTAGGGGTGTTTGCCTGGAAAAAGTGATGAGTTTCTTCAAGTTTTTTATAGAGATAAAGGTGTTTTACTGGGAATCCCACAAAAAGAGGAAGAAACCAACAGAAATGGGTAAAATGCACTGGTGAAACACACAGGTGCAAGAGAGCCTTGCCCAGCACTGTGGGCAGAGCTGGAGAAAAGAGGGGAAATTGAGGAAAATCCTGTGAAGAGATGAGGAGGAGAGAGGAGCAAGGAGCTGAGAAAAGGAGCTTGGGGGCCAGGTGAGGAATAAAGCTCTAAGGAAAACAATCCAGACCTGTTTGCTCCTTATTTCTGCTTTTAAAGGATTCTTTTCCTTCCTTTTGGTTTGTTTAATTTTTTTTTCCAAACCATCTCCACCCCTCCTTCCTCCCTTCCCAAATCCACCTGTAGCTCAGCACACACCTCACCTGTTGATCCAAACCAAGGAGCACCCACAAAACCCCAACCCAGAGCCCCTCCTCAAATGGAGCATCCATGAAAAGCCATTCCCTGCATTTTAGATCCCATTTTAGGTCCCCTCTGCTCAGGGAACTCTCGGGAAGAGCACACGAAAAGCAGAGGATGCCCCAGCTGTGCCACATCTTTGTTGTGGTGGAAAACCCACCCGACCTGCTCCGTGTGCAGGCGCTTCCAGGGCAGCTGGAAAATGAGAGGGAATTTCCAGTTGGAGGCTTGGAGCAAAGGATTTAACAGAAACAGCCTCATTTCATCAAAAAAATTGTCAATTCATGGCAGGGGGGACCAAACCCAACAGCCTGGACACAGCACTGGGGACCCTCAGCTGTGCTTGTCACCATCCTGTGAGCCAGACAAGCCCCAAGAAAATTGAAACCTGAGGAATTTCATAAGGAAACAGATCCTAATTCCTCGATTCCTCCATGGCTCCATCCCAGGATTGTGCACCCAGAGCTGCCCCATGGCCACTGAGCACCCCCAAAGCCACCCAAACCATAACTCCCAAAATTCCTTCATCCAAACCATGAAAAACTGAGATCCCTGAGCACAAACACAGCTGGGAATCACTGATGGAACAATCCTGTGGTCCAGATCCCAGAGCCACCTCAGCCCCAGCCTTTCTCCATGGGCATTTTTATTTCCCTGCTTGTCACCATCCTGTGAACCAGACAAGCCCCAAGAAAATGGAAACCTGAGGAATTTCATAAGGAAAACCCTCCCTCCCTTGCCATTCCCAGAGCTGCATCCCAGAATTGTGCACCCAGAGCTGCCCCACGGCACTAAGCACCCTCAAACCCATCCAAACCGTAACTCCCAAACTTCTTTTATCCAAACCATGAAAAACTGAGATCCCTGAGGACAAACACAGGCAGGAATCACTGATGGAACAATCCTGTGGTCCAGATCCTGGAGCCACCTCAGCCTTTCTCCATGGGCATTTTTATTTCCCTGCTTGTCACCATCCTGGGAACCAGACAAGCCCCAAGAAAATGGAAACCTGAGGAATTTCGTAAGGAAACAGATCCTAATTCCTCCATTCCCAGGGCTCCATCCCGGGATTGTGCACCCAGAGCTGCCCCACGGCCACTAAGCACCCCCAAACCCACCCAAACCATAACTCCCAAACTTTCTTTATCAAAACCATGAAAAACTGAGATCCCTGAGCACAAACAGAGCCAGGAATCACCAATAGAACAATCCTGTGGTCCAGATCCCAGAGCCACCTCAGCCTTTCTCCATGGGCATTTTTATTTCCCTGTTGTCACAGGGATAGATGTGCGTCGGCAACGCGAGCACAAAAATCCCTGCGACAGTTCCGACAGCTCAAGGTCTGATATTTTAATTACTTTTGGGAGTGAAAACAGTAATTCCAGGTGGAGGAATCTGCTCGGTGCCAGGGCCTGAGGCTCCCACCAGGATGGGTGCTGGAGCACTGGGGCTGCATCCCACACCCACACGGAGAATCCCTGAGCTTTAGCTGCTTTTCCGAGTGTTTTTTCCACCGAGTTTTGCACGGATTCAGCTTCTCCTCGTGCAATTCCTGCCATGTTTGCAAGGCCCAACTCGCAGAGGAGAGCCTAGCCCCTGTCCCAGCCCGGCAGGGATGGAAAACACAGGGGGAAAAGCCTCAGGGATGGAATTCCAGAATGGGACTTCTCCCGGAATTTCTCTTCCCAAAGCTGAGGCCTGCCTGGCCCGGGGTGCCAGCGAGCCTCACCGCTCTGCCTCTCAGGGGGGAATTTAATTCACTCCCCGCTGGCTCCCTCACTTTGGTGTGCTCTGAAGCACGAAATTACAAAGATTTACAGGGGGAAAAAAAAAAACCAACAAACCCCGACATGGCCTCACAATTGCACACTGAGGCCTCTCCAGCGGCGCCCAGAGCTGCCCTCTCCCTCCTTCCCTCCCTCCCTCCCTTCCCAGCAGCGATTCCCACTCCACCCCGAGCTGGGCTCAGCCTCCAAACAGGGACAGGAACCTGTTGCAGGGCTGTACAGAGCATGTGGAGCAGCCAGGATGGAATTTTGGGATGCAGAGCTGCCAAACAGGGCAGGAGGATGAAGCTTTTTCCACAGGGAAGCATCACTCCAAACCTCTCCTTGCGGCTGAGGAGGTGGGAGAGCAGCAGGAAGAGCTTCCCTGGGGGAGTGGATGAGCTTTTACCTCTGTGATCCAGAGGAAAAAAATTATTGAAAAATAAAAACCAACTCCTGTCCTGCTGCCTGGTGTTATCCAGGAGCCATCAGCACATGGCTCCTGACTGGGAATGAATTCCCAAACTCCTGCGTGGCTCCCCCTGACCACAAAATGATCCCAGGAAAAGTTTGCAGAGTCTCAGCCCCAGCCAGAGCTGCTGAGGTTCGGCTCTGCCCTCGCCAGGAGCAGCAGCAGCACATTCCAGGATGAGGAAGAGGATGAGGAAGGGGAAGGGGAAGAGGACAGGGATCTGGACAGGGCTGAGGGAGGCCCAGAACTTCCTCGGGATGTGCAGGAACACACCTGGGATTGCAGGGAGAGGTGGGAGAGGCTGGAAGGTGTGTGCTGGGATGGGGAGGGGTCAATGAACAGCCCGACCATGCTGGGGTTGATCCCACCCTGCCAGGACCTGCTGGGACTGATCCCACTCTGCCAGAACCTGCCAGGACCTGCTGGGGTTGATCCCACTCTGCCAGGACCTGCCAGGACCTGCTGGGGTTGATCCCATCCTGTCAGGACCTGCTGGGGTTGCTCCCACCCTGCCAGGACCTGCTGGGATTGATCCCACCCTACCAGGACCTGCTGGGATTGATCCCACCCTGCCAGGACCTGCTCCCAGAGGTTTCCCTGCTCCCGGGATCCCTCAGGGATGCTCATCCCTCCCCTCAGACCCCAAATCCCTCTCTGGACCATCCCCAGCCCCTTTTTCCAGCTCCCACTTAGGGATTTTCGGGATTTTTCCCTCGCCACCCTGGATCTGCTGGAGGCTCCTCCAGACCCCAGAAAAAGGCAAATTTTGGCTTCCTTCCCCATGGCAAACACCACAAATTCCCTTTTTCCCCACAGATCCCACCCTGGAAGAGCCTGGGGAGAGGAGAGGGCAGCTCCCAGCCCATCCAGGGTGGCTGCCTCACACCACACCCTAATTAATCCCCATTAATGAGGGAATTAATCCCTCATCCCTGCCTTTTCCTCCTCCAAACCTGCCCCAGCAGAGCCTCCTGATCGGGAAGAAAGCTCCAAAACAAAAAGTTTGGAGAGCACAGAGAACATCCCCATTTTAGGGTCACCCTAAAAGCAGGAGCCACAACCTCCCTCCCGAAGGAAATCCACCCCAAATAATCCCAGGATGAAGGAAAATCTTGCCCTGGGGGTGTTTTGGAAATGCTTCATTTATCAGGTATTTCACTTGGTGAGGATGGAGTTTGGAATTCCAGCCTGGATGCTCCACAGCTGCCCAAAAAACAGGTGAGGGATTTTCCACCTGGATCAGGTTTTACCTTCCGAAAAGAGACCTCAAAAATGACATGAAACCAAAATCTTTGCACGGANACACTAACCTCATAAAAAAATGACATGGTCACATTCCAGAATTAGAGCCATTAAAACAACACAAGAGGATATTTTTAGCTGGATTTTAACAGTAAATGATGCCATATTGAGTAGCACTTCCACCAGCCCTGCCCTGGCCTCGCTTAAGCACAACCAAATGGCTCCAGGAGGTCCAAAAGAACAAGAAAAATTAAAAAAAAATACACAATTTCTCATAGGAAAATAAAAAAAAAGTCGTTTTTACAGCCAGGTCTCTGTTCTGCCTCACTCTGGTGCTCCTGGAGTTCATCCTCTGCTCCTGATTTCTCAGGAAATCCTGATTTCTCTGATCGCTAAGGGCAGGAGGAATGCAATCCTGATAATTGCATGGATGAAAAGGGGAAAGAAAAGGGAAAAATGGGGAAAGAAAGGGGGAAAGAAGTAAAAGAAAAGGGGAGGAAAAGGGAAAGGAAAGTTCCAGGAAAGTTCCAGGAAAGGAAAGGAAAGTTCCAGGAAAGGAAAGGAAAGGAAAGTTCCAGGAAAGGAAAGGAAAGTTCCAGGAAAGGAAAGGAAAGTTCCAGGAAAGGAAAG
>VZRF01006600.1:31338-41526 GCA_013396875.1 Vireo altiloquus
GGGATGAGGATGGAGAGACGGATGAGGATGGAGGGATGGATGGAGGAAAGAATGGATGGAGGGAGGGATGATGGATGGAAGGATGGATGGAGGGAGGGAGGGATGGAGGGAGGGATGGATGGATGAGGATGGAGAGGGAATGTTGTGCTCCAGGTTGGAGCAGCAGAGCTGGGAGACCCAATCTCAGCAATCCAGGCTGGAGCTGCCATGCACCCACAGTCCCCTCGCTCCAGGGACACCCCAAACCAGCGCCCTGAGCACCCCACAACAGCCCTGTCCCCTCGAGATCCCTCCCGTCTTAGGGAAGCACTCTTGGAGAGGAGTTGTATCCCAAAAATTCCCTGCCAAGACCTGTTTGAACCCAAAAACTCCCTGCCGAGACCTGGTTGGGGTCACCCTCAGCAGGGGTGAAAGCAGAGAGGTCGCAGGCACCGGAAAAGCTCAAATCCAGCCAAAAACCAGCTCCCAGGGAACTGCAGCCCCCCCCAAATCCCCACAGACACAGAGCTTTAGGCCCACCAGGATGAGATGTGAGCTCCCACTCCTCCAGGCTTCCCAAATTTTTTTTTTTTGGGGAGGGTGAGGGGTGGATTTCCTAAAAGTCCAGCGAGAATCAGGATGGATTCTCAGCATCCCAGGATGAAGGAGCGAGCACACGGGAAGAGCCCCTGGGGGACAACGCTGGGTGCTCCCAGGGATGGAGCAAACCCTCCATCAAGTGCCTAATTGTCCAAAAACTCCTGCTGTGGGGACATTTATTCCTGACCCCAGCTGGTGCTCAGCCTGCTCCCCGGAGCGGGAAGATGGATAATCCTCGGGATAGGTCCTCCCCCTTCCCCAGGTGCTGTCGCTGGAAGTGCCACTCGGTTGTTATTTTGTTTTTTGGAATCTCACCAAACCCTCAGCTCCAACAACTCCACGAAGCCACCTCGCCAGGAGAAAACCCCACCAGGGATGAGCCAACACCGGGAAAAATCCGCTTTTATCCCCGATTTTTCCAGAGGAGATTCCTCATTTCACAGCCACGGTTTGGCTGTGGAGGGGGGGTTGGAGCACGGATCTCCCGTTATCCGGCGGAATTCCGGGAGGGAGAGCAGGCAGAGCCTCGGAGGGGCACTGGCAGAGGCATTACACGCATGATTACCCTCTGGATCCGGGGAACAGCGGCTTAGCAGCGCGGCCGTTATCCAGGTAATGGATTTACAGCGCTCCCCGTCTAAAAGTATCAGACACAGCAATTTTTTACAGCTTTCACGCTGGAATTTATGGCTCAGGGAAGCGATCTCCGCACGAGGCGAGGGATCATTGCCTTATTTAGTAGCCGAGCGGGGAAATTGATGGTTTTTTGCCAAAGTTTTGTCTGGAAAGGTAACCTGCAGGCACATCCCCAGGGCCTGGAGGGGATGTGTGTGGCAGGGGATGAGTGAGGGGCACAGAGGAGGCTGCTGGCAGCACACAGGTCACTGTCACACGTGTTCAGGGCCACGTGCGTGAGGCTCGACCTTCCAGGAGCCTCAGGGAGTGGGAAAGCAGCTCCCAGACATCCAAATCCTCTCAGGGAGCACCTGCTCCCGATGTTACAGCCAAGGTTTTTGGTGTCTCGGCCCCCCCAAACTCTCAGGGAGCACCTGCTCCTGATGTTACAGCCAAGATTTTTGGTGTCTCGGCCCCCCCAAACTCTCAGGGAGCACCTGCTCCTGATGTTACAGCCAAGATTTTTGGTGTCTCGGCCCCCCCAAACTCTCAGGGAGCACCTGCTCCTGATGTTACAGCCAAGATTTTTGGTGTCTCAGCCCCCTCGGATTGATGGGGGTCAGAGCAGGCAGGACCTGCCCCCCAAAACCAGTGAATTCTAGGGCAGCAGCCCACGAGCTGCAGGGGATGGATGGGCTCTGCTTCCCAAGGGATGTAGGACAAGGACAGACTGAGTTTTTAGGGACAGCACCTGCAGCCCAGCTCGACCTGGGACAGCCAAACCTGGTGGAATCCAACCCCAAAGGACAAAGCAGAGCAAAACCAACCCCAAACCACATCCTCCCAGCACCTCGTGTTTGACACGGGAGGGTTCTCCGTCCTACCTGCTGCTGCTGGAAGTGCAGGAGCTCCACGGGGCTCATCTCTCCGTTGGCCTCGGCTCCTGCAGCTCCATCCCGGCCGCCTCCAGGGCCTCCCCCGCTGCCTCCTCCACCCCCATCGGGCTGATTGCTGAGGCTGCTCACCCCGTTCTGCGCCGAGGGCGTGGAGCGAATCGTCTCCGAGGCAGATTCAACCATCATGACTCACTAGCAGGACCTAGAGAAGGGAGAGGAGCTTCAGAACTCAGGGCTGAGATCCCCCCGAGCTGCGCCTGATCCCAGCGGGATGGGATGTCAGGATGTCAAACCCTGGCTGGTTTTAGCTGCGTTCAATTTGCCCTCCACCCCAAAAAAATAAATGTGAAGCTGTTACAGACATGCTGCACATCCCTGGGCAAAACAAGGGTAACCCATTCCTTGGAAAACCCACGATTCCAGATTTCTCCCAGCCTGCTGCAAGGCGCAGAGCCCCAGGAATTCATTTATTTTCCCCACATCCCAAAACAGCTCACGGCGAGAGGCTGGAGACAGCACAGCCAAACTCCCTGCACGCCGAGCGCCACGGATTCCACCCCGAAAATCCCAACAAAACCAAAACATTCCCTCCAACTGCTTTATCTCCCAGCAAAGCAACCACTTCCAGCAGGAAAACCCGCTGGACAGAATGTTTGGTGCCAGGCTGAGGAAGCCCAAAGGTTCCGGGGAGAAGCAGAGCGGGGATGTGGAAACGAGAGCAGCACACGGCTTGGGAAAACCCTCCCTGTTCTCCCAGTTTTTGCTGGGTGGGCTGGGATGAGCAGGCAGGTTGGTGGTTGTGAAGCTGAGGGTCCCTTTTTTCTGGGAGAAACTCCTGGATGTGAGCTGGCACTGCGGGAGACAGGACCCACCACGCCCAGCACTGATCCCAAAAATTCACCGCCAAGCCCTCGGTGCCACATCCACGCCCTGGCACGGAACGGGAGCAGCTCGGCACCCACCCGGGAGCCAGGGTCTGTCTCCCTCCTTCCCCACACACGTTTTCCTCCACGGAAAAAGCAGTTTTATCCCATCCCACACCCCTCCATCCCACCGGCACGGGCTCGGCGCTCACCCACCACCGCTCGCCGAGTTCGCGACGGGAACGAAAACAAGAGGGGTGGGATGAAAAAAAAATAAATACCACCTCCCTTTTTTTTTTTTTTCCTCTTTTCCCTCTTTTTCTTTTTCCCTATTTCACCCCCTCCACACCCCAAAAGGCAGCGAGACGAACCAGGAACAACATAATTGCTGAAATGTGGCGTGTAATAATCGCTATTCAGGGGCTGATCATTCATATTAAACAGGGAGCAGCGAGCTGCTCATTTGCATGTCGGAGATTATCTGCATTTCAAAAGTCATTTCCGCAGGGGACATGAGTGACATCCATTCCCAAGGGGAGCTCCTGGCTCCCTCCCACTGTCCCAGGGCTCTGGGGGTGACACACTGGTGGCTGTGGGACAGCTCAAGGTTAAGGGGATTATTGGGATTTGGGTTGGAGCAGCTTCCCAAGGATGGGATGCTGGCAGGATGCTGCGTTAGGAGCTAAAACCTGGAATAAACCCCTCGCCTTTTTGCCTTAAAACCACTTTTTTTTCCTTCCCCGCTTTGAATTTCAATGTTTTCGAGTTCAGAAATATGAAATTATTGCTGTTCCTATTCCAGTTTTCCCTCTGAAATCCAGCAGGCCCCTCAGGGAACACTCGGTGTCCGACACTCAAACAGCACCAGCAGGGCCAGAAACCCGTCAGGATTCAAGCAGGGATTTGACTTTTACTCAGAGAACAGGAATATCCAGAGTTACAACAGGAAGTATTAAAAAAGGGAAAAAAAAAAAAAAGAAAAGAAAAAAAAAATGGTTTTGGAAAGGATCTAAAACTTTCCTGGCTTCGGGCATAAACTGGAGTTTAACTTTTGGGAATTAGGAGGAAATCTCTGCTGGTGGAGGAGCCATGGGCTCGCTCTGGTGGTTCCAGCCCCTGCCAGAAGCAGGATGCTGGAGCAGATTCCTGCAGCCTGGGTGATTCCCGGAGCTGGGGACACTGAGCCAGCTGAGTTCCCTCTCCAACTCCTGTAAAACTCAACTTCCCATTCCCAAACCCCTCCGGGATGCTGGAGTGTCTGGGATCCCAACAACGCTGCTGCGAGGGAAGTCATAAAAGAAAGTCATCATCATAATAATGGAAATATTTCCATTCCTATAAAAAGTTTCACAAAACCTTAAAGAAAGAAAAAAAAAAGGGAAAAAAAAATAAAATAAAACCAAAACGAAGCCGGTGTCTGCGAGGTTATAAAGTGGATTTAAATTAGGAACAAGCACTTTTCCAGCCAGGACGGATCCGGGATGAGTGGGAAGAGCAGAGCTCGGCTGAGCGCTGCCGGAGCACACGTGCAGCCCTGCACACAGCCGGGAGCGATCTGCACCGTGCCGGCTCCTGCTGCTCATCTCCCGCGGTTCAAACGCCGCAATATTCCAGGGATTCTCCGAGCGGCGCATCCAGAGGGGCTCGGCAGGATCAGACCTTCCCGCAGGCAGGCAGATCCAACAACACCCACAGCCAGCGGGAAAGGGTGGGTTTGGTTAAAAGGGGAGGGAGGAACCCCCTCCGACGGCAACAGCAACAGAAGCCGCACAAATGGATCGTTAATTACCATTAATTACCATTTCAGACTGCCGAGCTCCGCCGCCGAACCACCACTCTGCCTTTTTTTGTTCCCCCCTTTCATCCAACCACGCACCTTCCGCAGGACAAAGGGAAGGAAACGGAGAATTACAAACGGAGCAACCAATCTCCCCCCATCTCCGCCGTCGGCGGGACCATATGGCAACGAGGGTGTATTAATTACCGTGGCTTTTAATTAACAATTGCTTCATCTGAGCAGTAACATTTCCTTGACATCCCCCGACTCGCCGCTAACCTGAGCCGTCCCAGCCATCAATTCCGCTTTATTGACACCCATCCCTCCCGCAAACAGGCACGATCCCAGGCTTTCCCAATTAACACCTCCCCGCACTCTCTAATTAGCGCAATTAACAGGCTGATGGATGCTCGGAGCTTCCCTGGGCGCCGGGGCTGCGGGACCGCGTGTGCCACGATTCCCGTGGGAATGCCACACCGTGGAGCTTTCCAGAAGGGCAGGATGGACATGGAGGTGACCAAACCCACGGCCTCAAAGCCAAGGATGTGGGATTTTAGGAGCAGGAAGAGCAGACAAAGCACGTGAGGTGATTTTCCCCAACCCCAAAAAGCTCCCAAGGAATTTTGGGCCCTCCAGACCCATCCGGAGCGATGCCACTGCTCCACCTGATTCCATGCACACGGAAATTAAGTGGCACTTCCAGGACCTGCTGGAACAGCCACAGCCACACCACGAGCTCCTCAGAAACCTCTGCCCCAACACCGATTTCAGCAGCTTTCCCTGTTTTTCATCATCCTCGGCAGCTCCGGAACTCGGTGCTGCCCTTCGCGGGGTCACTCACGGACCCGAAGTCACCTCCGCCCTGCTGTCCCCACCCTCGAGTCCCCATCCCTGACCACTGCGGGTCTCTCCCAAACCACAAACTCCAAGAGCTCCAAACCATCACCCAAGAGGGAGGGATGAGGAAAACCAGTGGGAAACACTGCCGGGAAAACTCTCCAGGAGCTGGGACAGCACAGCTGACACATTGACACACAAACCCACACCGAGACGTTCCAGAGGTCATTTCCATCCTTCCCACCACATCCCAGTCCCAAAGCAACATTCCAGAGCCTTCCTCCCAGCTCCAGCCTCGCCAGGACCCCGAGGGGAGCAGGCAGCCTCTCCCGTGGGTACCGGAGGATCCTGCAGGAGGCACGGAGCCAGCAAATCCCCCAAAACCCTTGGAAATCTGCAGGATGCTCCTCTGCACAGCTGGAAGGAGAAGAGGGCTCGAAGGAAAGTTGGATGCCAGGCGCTGGATCTGCTCCCAGCTAGGGAAAGTTGAGCAACCTGCCCGTCCTGCTCCAGCACCGCCAGGCTTTAGGAAGCAGCTGCTAATCCTAAAAGGCTTCGGCTGGAAGAGAAGCAGCAGCTCGGGATTGCTCTGAGAGTGGCTTTTTACCCTTTAATTAACACATAAACACATGGAAATGTGGAAAGGGGATTAAAATAAAAGTCTGGGGGAGCTGAAACGAAGCTGGAGCATTACTGTAAATTAGAAGATATTTAAGGAACCAGGGACCGGCTAAGCCCAGGCACTGCTTTAATGGGATCTCACCTCTGGGCACTTTCATCTCCCACTTTCATCTCGCTCCCAGCAACTTCTTTGGGAAGAGCCAACCTCCGGCGCTTCACCTTCACCCCCAGCTCCCCTCACCTGCCTCGGTGCCAGCCCAGCCCAGCCACGCTCGTGGGCACCACGGACTGGCAGGGAGCCTTTGCTGCTCCAGGGAAACCAGGCAGGGATGGCCACAGAGAGCTTCTCCTCCCCCCAAAAAACTGGGAATCCTCGGATCAGCTCACTCAAAGAGCTGGAGAGCACCTGGAAGTGTGAGCACTCCAATCTGGGATTGTTCCTGCGCTCCTGGCCAGCCCCACCTGCTTTCCCAAACCCTTCCACCCTCGGAGCATCCTCTGCTCTCCGGAGCTGCCCCACGGGGGAGATCCCATGCCCACCCCGCCCAGGGCATTCCCAGAGGCACCAACGCCTGCCTGGCACCTCTCCCGTTCCCTGCCAAGCTTCCAGGAACACAAAACCCCTCCCAGAGTGGGTGTGGGACTGGCTGGAGGTGGCCAGGCCGGGGTTGGGACAGCAGAGCTGCTGCTCCATCCCGGAGCACGTGCCAGGGCTGCTGCTCCATCCTGGCTTCCCTCGCTGTGCTCTTGAAAAGATTAAAAAAAAAAAAAAGGAACCCCACTCCATCTCATTAAGAAAGTAAACACAAGAGCCGTCTAAGTGTCTAATTAAGCTTCTAATTAGTCCCTGCTTGTTACTAATGCAAATTAGATTACGCCGCTTAACTACAGCATGTCCACAACACCCTTGTTAATTGCGGCCTTTTGAAATTAAATTACTCCCTAATTAGCATATCAAAGCCATTGATTCGGAGCCAGGAAAGATGAGGGCAGGAGGAAGCCGAACGCCAAGTTTTGTTAATCAGGGACGTCTAATTAAATAGTGACGTGGAGCACGGGGCTCCCACCTCGCTGCTCCAGAGCCACCACACGCGGGGACTTGGGGGGACCCTGAGCGGGGCAGCCTCGGTGGGCTCTGCACCCACCACGGAGCAGCGCTGGGGGGCTGCAGCATCCTGGGGGGGCAGGAGGCAGGTCCAGAACCTGTGTGCCACCAGTTCGGGATGCAGGTCCAGAACCTGTGTGCCACCAGTTTGGGATTCAGGTTCAGTTCCTGTGTCCATTAGATTGGGATGCAGATCCAGAACCTGTGTCCCATCACACTGGGATGCAGGTCCAGTTCTGTGTCCCACCAGTTTGGGATGCAAATCCAGAACCTGTGTGCCAACAGTTTGGGATGCAGGTTCAGTTCCTGTGTCCATCAGATTGGGATTCAGGACCAATTCCTGTGTCCCACCAGTTTGGGATGCAAATCCAGAACCTGTGTCCCATTAGATTGGGATTCAGGACCAATTCCTGTGTCCCATCAAGTTGGGATGCAGGACCAGTTCCTGTGTCCCACCAGTTTGGGATGCAAATCCAGAACCTGTGTCCATTAGATTGGGATGCAGGTCCAGTTCCTGTGTCCATCAGATTGGGATTCAGGACCAATTCCTGTGTCCCACCAGTTTGGGATGCAAATCCAGAACCTGTGTCCCATTAGATTGGGATTCAGGACCAATTCCTGTGTCCCATCAAGTTGGGATGCAGGACCAGTTCCTGTGTCCCACCAGTTTGGGATGCAAATCCAGAACCTGTGTCCATTAGATTGGGATGCAGGTCCAGTTCCTGTGTCCATCAGATTGGGATTCAGGACCAATTCCTGTGTCCCACCAGTTTGGGATGCAAATCCAGAACCTGTGTCCCATTAGATTGGGATTCAGGACCAATTCCTGTGTCCCATCAAGTTGGGATGCAGGACCAGTTCCTGTGTCCCACCAGTTTGGGATGCAAATCCAGAACCTGTGTCCATTAGATTGGGATGCAGGTCCAGTTCCTGTGTCCATCAGATTGGGATTCAGGACCAATTCCTGTGTCCCACCAGTTTGGGATGTAAACCCAGAACCATTAGATTGGGATGCAGGACCAATTCCTGTGTCCCATCAAGCTGGGATGCAGGTTTGGTATCAGTGTCCCACCAGTTTGGGATGCAGGTCCAGAACCTGAGTCCATTAGATTGGGATGCAGGTCCAGTTCCTGTGTCCCATCACACTGGGATGTAGGTCTGGTACCAGTGCTCCCATCAGGCTGGGATGCAAGTCCAGCTCCTGTGTCCCATCAGGTCGGGATGTAGGTCCAGAATTTGTGTCCACTAGATTGGGATGCAGGTCCAGTTCCTGTGTCCTACCAGTTTGGGATGCAGGTTTGGTACCAGCGCCCCATCCCATTGGGATGCAGATCCAATTCTTGTGTCCCATCACGTTGGGATGCAGGTTTGGTATCAGTGCCTCATCCCATTGGGATGCAGGTCCAGTTCCTGTGTCCTACCAGTTTGGGATGCAGGTTTGGTACCAGCGCCCCATCCCATTGGGATGCAGGTTTGGTACCAGTGCCCTATCCCATTGGGATGCAGGACCAATTCCTGTGTCCCATTGAGCTGGGATGCAGGTTTGGTACCAGTGCCCCATCCCATTGGGATGCAGGTTTGGTACCAGTGCCCTATCCCATTGGGATGCAGGTTTGGTATCAGTGCCCCATTCCATTGGGATGCAGGACCAGTTCCTGTGTCCCACCACGCTGGGATGCAGCCCTGCCACCTCTGTCCCACCAGGTCAGGATGCAGGCCCAGTACCCAAATCCTGCAGGATGCCCACTGGGAGCAAGGCTAGGGGCACACCCCAAAATCCAGGAAGCCCCCACGGAGCTGTGCCAGGTCCAGCCCTGCTTCCCCTAATTCCTCATCCCCCTAAAAACTTGCTTTGCCTTCTGCCCAACACGATCCAAATGGGAATTTAAAGGCAAAACATCCCAAAACAAACCCACTGTGCACACGGATCGGGGTCCAAATCCCCCCAAATCCTTGGTGACCCCACGCAGGAGCAGGAGAGGCACCTCAGGGAGGGATGAAAGAGCTTCTCACCTGTGGGATCCCAAACCCAGCTCGGCACAAGAGCTGAGGGGACAGGAGGGGACACATGAGGGCTCCTCGGATGGGACACCCCCACCTTCATCCTCATCCTCATCCTCCCTCAAAGAACACCAAAACCTCTCTGCCCTCATCACCTGGATTATCCCCCAACACCTCCAACCCCAAATTCCCAACGGGACACCCACAACGGAGACGCCAGGGAAGAGTCTGGATCCAAAGGCAGAATCGCTCCAAGGAGAGTGAAAGTGAAGCCTAATTTTGAAGTTATTTCAATAACTTCCTGCATGACCCAGTTCTTCCCATTTTATAACTTTTCCTCTCTGTTTTTTTTTCTTCTTTTTTTTTTTTTTGTTTAAAGAGGTGGGAAGGGAAAAAAGAAAAAATAAAGGGACGAAGATTGGAAAAGTTTAATAGAGGGAGAAAAAGTCTATTAAAAAAAAAAAATAAGGCAGGCAGCTCGTCTCAGGGGAAGAGCTGAAATATTAAAGAAAGCAAAATCTCTTCTCCGGCTGCCAAGGCAGAGCAGGAGAATGGAGCGGCTGGAAGAGAAGGAACGGGGCACTTTTAATTGAAAAAAGGGAGATTCGAATGAAATATCCAATATTTCCTGTTAAAGAAAGGAAGAAAGACGGACCTTGGCCGCCGAGAAATTGCTGAAAGCCTCAACTTTTCTTTCTCTCCCCTCCTTGCTGGGAAGTTATAGGAAAGAGGGATGAGAGAAAGGAAGGGAAAAAAGGATCTTTGATGCGAGAGGAACTCAGGGGGAACGGAGGAGGAGGGCGGCGAGAGAGAGAGAGAGAGAGCAAGTTTTATTCATTTATTTTATTTTATGAGATGAGTAAAAAATAATATATTTAAAAGAAAAAAAAAAAA
>VZRF01006600.1:41674-53506 GCA_013396875.1 Vireo altiloquus
TCCCAACGAGATTCAATTAATTGATAACAAGAGGCATCAAATTAATTTTTCAAGGATGTTAGATTTTGATGAAGGAAAAAATCTCTCTGATTTTAATCGGGGCGGCGTTTAAAAGGCATAAATGAATATCCCTTTCTAATCATCTGAGGCGCCGAGGAAGCACCAAGCGGTTAACGTGGAAATTCAAATCGTTTAATTAGGGAGGGGGGGGGGGGAAAGAAGGGGAGGTGGCCGTGGTGGGGGAAGGGGTTTTTCTTTTTAAAGAGCTTTATGAAGAAATTATTTTTTTTTTTAAAAAAATTATATTTCTTTCAAGCATCTTCGCTCTCTTTTCCGCCCTCCCCAACTCCTTCTCCCAGCTCCGGAATGTGGCAGCAGTTGGAAAAAAAATCCATCTCGGAGCTGTTCCTCTTTTGAATAGAGACCGTTCCCCAGCACAATCTAATTAACAAAAATGATAATGAAGAAGGTGGGGAAAAAAATTTCAGAGGGAAGGAAATTAAAAAAAAAAAAAACAAACGCCAACAAATCTCCAAACTCCCAGGGAAAGGGAAAAATAAAAGCCCCCACGGGATAAGATTCCCACCAGGCACAACTCCTGACCATCGCTCTGTGCTCCCACACGGGATGAGGGTTTAGGATTTGGGATTTTTTTGAGGTTTTCAGCACAATATCCCCAAAATCCTACTAAAATAATTACCAGCAGCTCCCCATCGCCGGTGTGGGGTGGAATGAAGCTGCAACCAACGGGGCATCACCCCAAAAAAAGCCTTTCCCAAAGGTTTTGGGAAAAAAACCTTTTTTTTTCGTTATTTTTACGTTTTTTTCCGGCACCTCCCCGTAAATCCCGGCTCGGTTTGAGCCTCTCCCAGTGCCTGGCTCACACTGGTTTAGACACTCACACAGTGGAAATTGGATATTTCATCCCCTTGGTGCGAATCCCACCTGGAATTCCTGCTGGAGCCTTCATCCCACCTGGAGCACGCGGAACGCTCCGAAGGAAAAATCAGCTCCATCCCACACTCGCCTTTCCCAGGGCCTGGGGCACCTGAGGAAGAGGAAGGATCTTCCTCTCGGATGGAGGCATGAAGGACACAGCCCCGTGCGAGCGAGGAAGAGGAGGGACACAGGAAAAAGTCTCAACTCAATTCCCAACAAGGGAGAAAGCTCCTGGAAAATGGGGGAAGCTCTGAGATCAAACCCAAACCCCATGAGCTCCTCCTGTCCCATCCCCTCAGGAGAGGCTGCAAAGGGCAAGGATGGAGCCAGGGAGGAAGGAAATGCCCTGGAGCAGGTAAGGAATGCTCTGGAGCAGGTGAGGAATGCTCTGGAGCAGGTGAGGAATGCTCTGGAGCAGGATGAGGAGCGATGCCAGGGCTGGACTCAGCCTCCCACCTCCCACCCCGAGCGGAAATTTTCCAGACAAGTTCGTGGCAAATCAGACTGGAAATTGCTCAAAGTCTCTCCCGGCCTTCGAATAATCCAGAGGGGAGGAAAAAAACAAGGCATGGTACCTATGGAGCAGGAGGGAGGAATTCAGGATGCCGCAAGTTTTCCCAGACTCTGTCACGTCTGTGCACAAACTCATCCGGAGCAGGCTCTGCTTAATGCTCTCCCCGTCGCATCCACGGCAAATCCCATCCCTGTGCAGGAAGAGGCCTGGTTTCCATCCAGAAATTATGCTGCTCACGAGGAGGGATAAGAAAAAAAGGCAGTGGAGAGGGAGAACTCTCCCTGGGCATTTTCAAACTCCCGGTCTGCAGCCCATTTCCCTTCGCATCCCGGTCGGAGGCAGCGCGACCCGAGGCCGGCTCCGTCTCGCAGCCCTGCCAGAGCTCGGCTTCGTGCTTCCAAACAGCTTCCCTGATGTTATTCCTGCACAGTTTGCCTTCTCCGTGGGCAGACTCGGCGTCTCCTGGTTCCTCCAGGCACTCCCGTGGAGTAAACGCAGCTCCCAACAGCTCGGCTGGGAACAACCCCGGAGATTCCTCCAGCGTTTTCCTTAAAAGCTGCCTGTTTTCCTTGGAAGCGCCGTGTTCAGGAGGATCCTGCCCCGGGAATGCTGCTGGGTGTCCCTGGAGGGGAGTGGGATGGTTTATTTTAACATCTGAGGTGCTTGGGAAGAGAGCAGGAGAGGCAGGAGCATCCCCCGGCCGCGGGAAGTGCTTCCCACCAGGACCTTGTGCTGAAGTCAAAAGGTCACCCTGAGCTCCTCTGTGTCACCTCCAGCCACGTCCAGCCACCACATCCTCTTCCCAGGAACATCCATCCCCCTCTGGGACTCTTCCGTGGGGAATCCAGGAGGCTCAGTGCGCCCACAGCTCCGGATGGGTCCTGCAGGGATGGCAGCAAAGCTCTCCCGTGGCTTTGGTGTCCCTCTGGATGCCAGGCTGGCACCTCAGAGAAGGGATCTGGTCCTGCAGCATCGCTCCAGGGTCACACTCGGCATTCCCAGGGTCCTGCTGCTCCATCCAGGCTCCTGTGACAGCTCAGTGGCAGCAGGACACGGCACCTTCCCGAATCCAGCACATCCCTGCTCCGTGGGCTGGGACACAGCTAGGGAAGGGGGAAGTGAATCCATGTCCTGAATCCCTGCTCATCCCAGCAGTGCTTCCCCCTGGGAAATGGTGAGATCCTGAAGAAGCCCAAATCCAGGATGCCCTGGCCCCTCAGGAGCAGCACCCAGGTGGCTGCCACTGCTCCAGCTCAGTGGCCAAGGAAGCCCCTGGCACCTTCCCACTGCCGTAGGACACCCAGCACCCTGCAAATCCTGGGGATTATTCCCAGGAACTGGGCTCCCCCCACACCTCCTAAAAATAATCCTCATCCTTTACAATATTAATTAATGATTCTCCAATTCCTGTCCCTTTCCCCTGCAGTCCTGGGGTGCTGTGAGCACCTCTGCTTGCTGGGGCAGGGAGGGGCTCGAGGTGCCCACCTGGCTCCCAACAAGGTCACCCAGTGCCCACCTGGCTCACCACTCACAGCCAGAAGCTGCTTTTTTAAGGAAAGATCCCCAAAACCCCCCAAGCCCAGGGCTCTGGCAGAGGGTCCCAGGTGAGGGTGCCCACCTCGGGCTGGGTGCCCACCCTGTGGGTGCCACCTTTGTCCCACAGCAGCCACAGCACAGCCCCTGGCTCCTCCTCGTCCTCTTCCCACATCTCCCGTGACACAGGGGCACCACAGAACCCTCTGCCCGTCCCCAAACTGTCCCTGGGTGGGCACAGGGTGCTGGGATCATCGCCCACGGCAGGACACGAGGTCACAGGGCTGTCACAGGCGGGGCACCAAGCCAGGGAATGTTCCCTGTTATCCCCAGATCAAAAATCACCTCGTCGTGGAGAGGGAAGGCAGCGGGACAGAGCCTGGGACGAGATGTGAAGAGGACACAGGTGGGGACAATCCCTCATCCCCGGGTCCCCCATGTCCTCTCCAGCCCCAGCACAGCCCTGCCTGCTGGCAGGAGCTTCCAACCCCCAGCTATGGTTTTAAACCTCCAGACAAACCCAGCGAGCTGCGCTCGTTCCGAGAGGTTCCCAGAGAGGTTCCCAGAGCGTTTGCGGCTGCCACGGCAGCGCTTGGGAAGGAGCAGCGCTGCAGGGGAAGGAGATGTCCCCTCTGAGGGGACATGGGGCTGTCCCTCCATCCTTTTCCTAAAGATGGGCACGGCCCTGACCCCTCCTGCAGCTCCATCCCAAATTTACAGAAATTCAGCAGCACCGACGCATCCCCTGCTCGGGCACGGGCAGGGACACAAGGGAACGATGGCACCGACCCTCCCCAGAGCCAGCAGCAACCCCCACACGAGATTCCCTGCCCAGCCCCATCCCACTGCATTCCCATGTGGAGCAGACCCTTCACCAGGGAGTGTTTTGAACCCCCCCAGCCCCACAACCCGGGGGAATCACTCCAGCATTCCACCCTCAGCGCCGGTGGAAAACCTGTGGATACAGGGATGAGGAGGCTTTGATCCACGGATGGAGCTGCTCTGACAGCTCCAAAGTCTGACCCAGAGCTCCGAAGTCTGACCCAGAGCTCCAAAGTCTGACCCAGAGCTCCAAAGTCTGACCCAGACTCGGAGCCACGGCTCCACTTGCCAGGGAAAACAGCATTTGCTCAGTGTTAGCCCCCCTGGCATCCAGGGAAAGGCTCCAAGGGATTTGGGAACAGGCCCTGCTGGGTATCCTTTTATCAATAAACCTGGGAGAAAAGGAGCAGTGGGAATAACCCAGACAGGGCTGTGCCAACCCCGACCTGCTGCCGCATCCGGAGGGTTCTGAGCATCCCTGAGGAAGCAGAGCCCAGCCCTGGGATCTATCCCGTGGGAAGGAGCCAGGCTGGACCCTGGGTTTGACCCAAACCTTTGGGTTTGGCTTTGGGAAAGTCAACCCCAATTCCAGCCCAAATCTCGCTGCCGTCACTGTGGAAAAAGGAGATGCCGTGAATGTTGTGCCACGGGAGCCAAGCTCAGACCGAAATCCCTTCCCAGGGTTTCTCCAGCATGCTCGCGCTCTTACTCCTCACAGGATGGATTTTTGGACATTTCCCTTCTCCTGTTTCTGCTCAGGAGCACAGTGAGGGCATCACACTTCCCCAAAATGCACAAAAAGCCAAAATCACAGGGATCTGCCCCAATTCCTCCTCTCTGCCCCCACGGGGGAACGAGAGCTCTGCTGCCGAACCCAGAGCCCTCTGCAAGCAGCACCCCACGAACCCCGAGTGCTTTGGGGTCAGAGGGACAGGAATGGGTCCTGATGGAGGGGCAGAACTGAGGATGAGAGTCACAAACAGCCGAGACAAACTGGGAGTGGTGGGATGAGCAGGAGCATCACCTTCCTCCTCCTCATCCTCCTCAGCCCCAGCTTTACCCACCCAGCAGGTGATGAGAGCCCCTTTTGTTTTCCAGCTGAGGAATTCCTGTTGGTTTTGAGGGTTTTATTTATTAATGGGGACCACCTGTGGCTGCCTGGCTCCCCAAACCCTGCTCGGGCAGGGCAGGAGGGGATGGGATGGGATGGGATGGGATGGGAGGGGATGGGATGGGATGGGATGGGATGGGAATGGGGATGGGATGGGAATGGGATGAGCCCCTGCCCTGCCCACAAACCCAATCCCATCCCAGCAGGACCCTGTGGATAAAAGTCCATCCAGGAAGCTGCGGGGAGAGCAGGTCGGGGTGGAAAGGAGAAATGTAAATCCTCAGGAAACGATCCCAGAGAAAGGCAAAGCTGGAGAGTTTATAAACCCCACCTGAATCCACCTCGGCATAAATCCGGGGCTTTGCAGCTCTGCCCAGCCCAGCGCATTCCCAAAAATCCACATTTCCTGCCTCAAAACTTACAGGACACTTCTCCTCCTGCCTTTATTTGCTCTTGTGTTTTTAGCCAGCTCGGCGCTGCCGTATTTCTCTTCCCGATCCAAGCTACCCCAGGCTCCAGGGAATTTCCCTCCAGCGTCCCGGAGGAAAGGATCAACCTGCTGGGCACCAGGAGCCTTCCTGGGGGCACAGAGCTCCTGTCCCTCCCTCCCTGAAGGGACAAGGGACACAGCCTGACAAGTGGCACCCAGAGGGGACACAGGAGGGCTCCTCTCCCTCATTCCCGCCCGGATCCTGGCCCAGTTCAGCCCAAAACTCCCAATCCTCAACAAAGAACTTTAGCTCTGCCAGGTTAATTCCTGCCATGAGTTGTCTCCTCGCCCTGGGTGGCTCCTCCAAGCCCCTTGTGACCACTCTGAGCCCCAAGGGCTTTTCCCGAGGCTGCTTCCCTCCATCCCGGGATGTCCTCCTGCCATTCCAGGATGGATCCTGCCGGGATCCCTCCCGGGAGCTGGAGCTGAAGAACCCAGGAGCTGAGGAAGCCCCAGGGTGTGAGGACCCTCCTGCACCGGCAGCAGCCTCCCAGCAGCTCCAGGAGCGTGTGGGCAAAGCAGGATCCACCCTGCTGGAACCTCCATCCCAAGGGATGTGCTGTGATCCCGAGGAGGCACCGATGGAGCCACGAGCTCAGTGCCAGCTCCAGGAGCTGTGCCTGGACCACGGAGCACCAGCAGAAGGGCACTGGTGGACACAGAAGGGCACTGGGAGAGGCAGGAATCCGAACCCAAAAGGCCTCCAGACGGAGGGAACTCCTGGGAACACAGGATCGTGGTTCATCCCTGGCTCCACAGCACAATTCCAGCCCGGTTTTCTGCACTAAGCCACCAGCCTCGAGCCCTCCTCACTGTCCCTCTTTTCCAAGGCATCTTTTCCCAATCCGTGACAGCTTCTCCCAGGTGGTCCCATCCCCATCCCACTGCAGACTGCCCCTGGCTCCCAGACTCACAGCGAAAAGAAAAATCACTCACCCAAAATCTACAGGTTGTGGAATAAAGCAGGACTTGGAGAAAGCAAGGGAAGGGTTTGGGATCAGAGCTGACTGATCCCGAGGGAAGCTGGAATGGCACCGTTTGTGTGCCTGGATCAGCCTGGGAGCAAGGAAATCCCTGTGGATAAGGAGAGAGCTGGCACAGGAGTGTTCCCAGGATTGTTCTGTCAGCACCTGCTCCGGGCAGGCAGCTCATCCCAGCCACGGATCCACGGCTGTGCAAACATCTCCCCGAGCTGCCAAACACAACCTGCACGGCACTCGGAGCACAAACCCATCCCACTGGGGCTTTCTCCTCTTCCTCCTCCTCCTCCTCCTCCTGCTGCTGCTCCTGCCGGGGCCACCCCGGTGCTCCCCAGCCCCATATGCCCATTCCAGCTCCGGTCACACCGGAGGAGTTTTCCAATGAGGCAGAAAAAAAAACCACTTCCAATTCACCTCCCAACCATCGCTTGCCGTGGGATTTTTCTCCTCCTCTACCACCTTAAAAAATCCTTTCGCACCTTTCTGCGGCTTTGAGGGGAACCTTCCACAAAATCATTTTATCACCCCAACTTCTGCCCCCGATGAGCGGAGCAAGGTGAGATTTCCTCGGCGTCTGCCCTCCCCTCCTTGTTCTCCTTTGGAAAAATCCCTGTTTTCCCTGCCAGCCCGGGAGCAGGCACGGCTTCCGCCGGAACACACTGCCAGCGGCTGCTGCCAACCTGCCAGGGCACAGGAGCCGTCGGGGAAGTGTCACCCAGGGCTGGCACTGTGTCACTCCACCCCAGTGAGCGCTCGGCACGACAGGCTGAGAGCACAGCCCGGCTTCTCCTCAATTAAAAAAAATAAAATAAAATAAAACCCAGGAGAAAGGATCCAACTCACGCCGGGCTCCTTTCCATCCCCGGTGCCAACCCTCGTGCCCACGGCACAGGAATCCCTTAATGACTTCCCCTCCAGCTCATCCCTGCTGCAGCAGGATCGCTGAGAAATAAATCGTGGCTTTGGAGCTCTCCTCGCCTCTTCCTCCGCTGCTCCTGCCTCTCCTCTCTCCCTTCTCCCCGATGCCATTCCACTCCCAGACACATTTTTGTCACGGGCAGCTCGATCACCACAACTCGTTTCACGCCGGAGCCTCGCCCTGGGCCGTGCCAAGAGCTGCTTAAATTAGGAAAAGTTTGTTAAAAAAACCCAAAACAAACCCTCAAGCAGCGTCTTGGCTGGATTTTATCTTGGAGGGGGGGAGAGGGGGGGGATAGGAAAATAAAAAAAAAAAAATTAGGAAGTTTTTCAAGCTGTGCCCGGCCCCATCTTGATCTACAAGTTCTGTTTGACTTGAAAAGGTGCAGCACAGGGAGGTTTTGGAAGAGATAAAATGGGTGCAAGTCTTTGCTCTGAGCTGGCCCAGGAGCCAGTGTTGGTGGCCACAGCCCCACGGCCACTCGAGGGGTCACCCCAAGGGTCCCCAGCTCCGTGCAGAGCCATGTCCCAGCTCCTGGGGTTATCTCCGAGCCGGCTGCTTCCCCCTGAGTTTCAATCAGGTGCATCCAGGAGTGCCTCACGGAGGATCTTTACACCTTCCCAGGCAAACACGTGGAAATTCCAAGCTCTGGGTGGTTTTATTTTCTCCCTTTTTCCTTCCCTCTCCTGCTAACAGAGCTCATCCCTCTGTGGGAAGGTGACCACGGAGCAGGACCGAGCTCCCCTCACCCTGCAGAACCCCCAGGGCTGGGCTGGAGGAGCTGGAAACCAAAGAGGGAAAGGACTTTCAAGGATTTCAAGGCAATTTCGAGTCCCCACTTCCAGCAGCAGCAGGTGACGCCGAGGCGGCAGCGAGGTCATTTCGGGAGCGGAGGATAAACCCAGGGTGGCCCTGGAGGAGGAGGTGGGAGCTCCCCCCTGCATCCAGAAGAAGGGGAACATCCCCTGGAGACCCCAAAACCACCTGCCAGCCACATCCCAGTGCTCTGCTAGGCTTCAAACCCACAGGGGTGAATTAAAAAAAAAACAATTCTTGCCGAAATAAGAGAATTTTCCCAAATCCTCCTCCACCACGGAGCGGGAAGGGCAAGGAGCCATAAATGTGTATGAGTTATAAACCCAGGGACCTCCAGGCTTCTCCTCCCGCCCCTCTCCGGTGGGAAGAATGAATCTGTTCCCCTTGCCCCCCACCTTGCTGCCACAAAGGCAATCCCAGCCCCACAACTCCCCCCCAGTCCGGCCTCGCTCCCCGCAGGAGCGACAAGAAAAGAGAAAAAAGGGTTNCCCCTCCCCAGCCCCACAGCGAGACACAAACATCAGCAGACTCAAAGCATCCCCCGAGCCAGCGGCGGAAAAGAAAAGCTCCCGAGCTCTCCGGGCAGCAACTTCACAACTGAGTGCACTCGCATTCCTGCCGGGTTATTAGGAGAGAAAGGCCGAGGGCCCGAGGAGATATTTTAGTGTCACTTGATTTTATACGTTGCGCTGATTTTTTTTTGCTTTTTCTCTCCTTTTTTTTTTTGGCTGTTGTTTTCTGAACGCTCTCCGCTCTTCCCTTTCCGAAGGGGATGTAAAAACCCCACAGCTGCCCGGTTTGCAGAGAGGGCAGCGGGGCTGGACACGGCTTTTACAGATATTTCGGATATTATCTTTTCTCCAGCCCCTTCCCCACCTCCCCCCAAGGAGCAACTTTAATCCGTTTTATTCCATCTCGCTCCGTTTGCTCAGCCTTTCCCCACCCCTCGCCTCCTCCTTCCCTGACCCCGCTGGGTGATGCATCCCGGGGTGCAGGGCTTAGGGAGAGGAGGATTTTCCACACCGATCCCCTTCTCCTGCACTTTTCCCTTTCCCCATCAAACCCAACTCTGTGCTGCTCAGCGGTGCCACCTCGGATTTTGGATTTTATCCCCTAAGTGCTGTTCGATCCGGCCGGGAATGAGAACATCACACTGAGAACCCTGTTAAAAACAGGGCTTTGGGATTTGGGGGAGTCCCACAAAACACCCCCCAAAACAAATAATAAATTAAAATTATCAATCAAAATAAACAGGGAGCAGCTCGAGGAGGAGGCTCCCAGTGTTATTTGGGAGCAGAGGGAGAGCTTTGGGATCTTCTCCACAGCCCCCAAGCCCACACCACAAAGGGCAGGAGAAGCCTCCGAGGGCTCCACAGCCCTGACAAAGCTCCTGGCTTGGCACAGGGAATTCTGCCCCTTCCCCCCCAACATTTTCCCCTTTCTCAGTTCGACTCAAGCGACCTGAAGGAGAAAAAAATGTAATAAAAAAGGGGGAGAACAGAGTAATTTTCCCAAACCTGATCATTCCCTCCACCCGCCCGCTCCTGCGGCTCGTTAGATTTATTTCTGACGGACTTTAAGGTGGGGTGGCAATTAAAAAAAAACAAAAAAAAATTGAAAATCCTTAATTTAGAGTTAAGATTTTTGATAAAACCCTGAGACTTTGCCGTGTTTAAATTGAGGATATGGGGAGGTGTGGAAGGGAACAACACCCGGGACCAGGGTGAGACACACGTTGGGTTGATTTAACATCAAATCCTTGCTCTCCACCGAACGCGTTCCCCGCGTAAAATTTTTACCACACCAGCAGAAATTTGTAAAAGTAAATCCTCCTTCTGGTTTGGGTTAAAAACCAACCCAACCTTTTCATAGAGAAACTAATAACAATTTTATTGTCTGCCCCACAGCTTTACGGCGCTCGTGGAGGAGTGAGGTCTCAATCTGATGGAAGCCGGGGTGGAGGGTGGGCAAAGGAAAATCTTGGGGTATCAACTGATGGGGAGGGAAGAGCTGCACGAGGTTGAGGAGTGATCCCAGGCAGGAATTCGGATACGAATTCCTCCAGGACTATATTAAGAGCAGCAGCAAAAAAAAAATAATCTCAGGGCAAGTTTTCCGAGCGGCACTTCCCAACCACGACTCCCAGGAAAGTGAGGTTTGCTGCGCCTGTGAATTATTCCTGCTTTCTCCTCCGCACGTTTTTAATTTGTATTAAAAAGTGCACAGGAGGGAGGGAGGGAGAGATGCAGGGCCCTCGGCTTGTTTGTGTTTTAAACGGGGAAAGAGAAACCAGCATCGCTCCCAGATGGAAAAAGAAAACCCAATTACGCTCCACTTGTTCTCTCCCATCCACACCTCCGAACGCGCCTGCCAACTCAAACCAGATTTCCTACACCCGAAGAAATATCCAGAGCCATCCGCGGCGCTTCCCGAAGTGCCCTTTTCTCCCGGAGAAGGGGAGAGGGGAGAGCAGACAGAGGCGCGTTTGTTTATCCCACGGAGCGGGGAGAGGGAGCCGGGGAAGAATAGAAATCCCTGAACTTTTCCAGCACCGGGAGAGCATCGCAACGACGGCGGACAGCGGGGTGGGAAGGGGAGGCTGTCGGAGGCTGATCCAAGGCTCCGGGTGAGCCTCCACGCGCTCTGCGCCCGGGAATTTCGGAACTCCCAGAAGACGATGCTCCGCAATAAAAAACTCTTCCCCGACGCGTTATCATCACCGCCGGCACCACCAGCAGCCGCCGGCAGCGACCCGCCGAGAGCTCCCGCGGGTTAGAGAGACCCTCCTCCCTCAGATCCTCGGGAAAAGCCCCCCCAGGCTCTCTCCCCGTCCAAACAAAGGCGCACGGAACCCCCGAAAACTTTACAGCCGGGGGAAGCCCCGGCGCGGGGGAGCCGCGGGGCTGCCGGCAGCCCCTCCGCAATCCAAACCTGCGGGGGTTTCTCGGGAATATTCTCCAGCTCCATCCCGAAGCCGTGCCTTGTCCTGCTCTCCCTCACCTTGCAGTCTGGGTTAGGATTTTGGACGCGGCGGGTGGATTTTCCCAGGGCGCTGCGGGAGCGACGGCAGGGCTGGCTGGCTGCAGGTTGTCGGGGACGGCGGCGAAAGCTTCTCCCAGGAATTGCAAAACTTGGGGCAGACTTATGGATTTCTCTCCGAGGAGGGAATCACACCCCCGGGCCCGAGGAGCGGCGGGTCGAGGCTGAGTTAAAATGCGATGGTGGAGGGGGGAAGGAAAAAGAAGGGGGGAAAAAACCCACCCAAGCCCTCCAGCAGCCGGAATTAAACCAAAACTGCCGGAGAGAAAGGAAAAGATGGGGAGGAAATGGGAAGCACCAACAAAGGGAGCGCTGAGGCGGCTGCAGGGCAGGGGCGGCCGGGCTCCCCCCAAGCCACCCCAGGTGCACTGCCCCCTCGGGGGGTGCGGGACCCCCGAAGCGCCGCAGCGGAGGCGGGTCCGGATCCGGCACCGGCAGCGCGGCTGTGCCGGCGGCAGCGCAACTTTCCCGGGGCCCGACCCCCCCTCGCCGAGGGGGCTGCGACCCTCCCTCCCCTCCTCCGGGCCGCGAAAACGCCTCGGGGGCGGCGGCGACCCCCCCGAGCCCGCCCGGAGCCGCACACACCCCGCACGCACCGGGACCCCCTCGGGGCGCACCGAGAGCGGGGACCCCCCGTGCCCACCCCCCCGAGGAACCCCGGATCGCCCC
>VZRF01006600.1:68922-84229 GCA_013396875.1 Vireo altiloquus
GGAGCACTCCCGGCCCCACAGCCCTGTCCCGGAGCACTCCCGGCCCTACAGCCCCTATCCCGGAGCACTCCCGGCCCCACAGCCCTGTCCCGGAGCACCCCCGTCCCGTCCCGCCCTGCCCGCGGCCCCCCGGGACCCCCGCGCTTTGCTGGAGGGCACGGACTGAATCCTCGAGCGCCGCAGGAACCTCCGAGTCCTCTTTAGCCGTCCCAGGAGGAGGCAGATCTGAGGGAAGGCAGCGGAGACGATGCCTGCAGCAATGTCAGCGCTAGAACAGCCGGGCTGACAGGATTCAGAGCAGGGATTAAGGTTGGGATCAGGGATGCGGGGGAAATGAAAAAAGGCTCTGGCTTCCAGACGTGTCTCCGCCGTGTTTGTGCTCGTGTTTGCCGGGCACGGAGGAGCTCCGGGCAGGTTCCCGGAGAGGCCGGGGTTCACCTCGGAGCTGCGGCCGGGGAGGGAGGAGGCGCTGGGGACATCCTGGAGCGGCCAGACCGCAGGGAGAGCCCGGGCAGACACAGCCCTGCCCCGCACGGAGCATCCCCGGCTCTTCCCTGAACATCTCCCTTTCCCCTGGAGGTTCCCAAAATGTTTCACTTCCTGACCCAAACCATTCCCACTCCTGTGCCAGGACATCCCTCCCCGCCGGGCTGGGGCACCGAGGTGGTGACTGCGAGCTCCAGCCGCGGATCCCTTTGCTCCAGGGTGGTTTTATCGCGGGTGGGAAAGCAGAGCAGCAATCTCTCCCCGTGCTCCAGAACCTGCGAAAAACAGGATCATGGGAACCCCAAGGAGAGTGAGGAGGGAGCAGGAGAAGCCAGGCCGGTGGTGCAGGGAGCACCTCGGTCCCCGTGGCTGCTGCCTGTCCCCTGCTGCTTCTGCCGTGTCACCAAGGCCGCTTGTCACCCTGTCAGGACCTGGCTCTGCTCTCCCTATCCCCAGACAGGGCCTGCTCTGCACTCCAGAGACCCAAAATCCCTTTGCACTCTAGAGACCCCAAATCCCCCTTCCCAAATCCTGCTCTGGGTCCTTCCCGCTCAGCTGCAGCCTCCAAAGGGTCTGGTGCTGCTCCTGGGAGAGCTGGGAACAGCAGCCAGCCCCAGTGGGATGCTGGGGAGAGCCAAACCTACCGAAAATCGCTTTTCCAAGAAGAGAAAGTCCCACCCTTTTCAGAGCAGGCTGAGAGTCCCCAGCCGGGCTTGGGGCTGAGCCATCCCAGGAGCAGCAGGAGGGTCCCCTGTGCCCCCCAGCCCCTTCCTCTCACTCTCATCTCCAGGGAGGGAACAGGTTCGGGGTCTTGCCATGGGGGAGAGGTGGTGCCCAGCCCCAAACACTCTCCAGAGCACTGCTGGCTGCTTTAATCCCCAGGCTCTGCAGCCTCCAGCAGCCGGGCAACTCTTCCAGCCAAAGCAAAGCTCCTCTCCCTTCCCTCCAGCTCCTTTCCCTGCCTTCCCAGCCTTTTTCTCCCTCTCTTATCTCCACACAGCCCATGAACTTTCTCCCAGTGCTGCCCACCCTGCTCGAGGCTCCTGCGCTCGCTCTGTTCCCTGTTCTCACCCCAAGCTTCCCTTCCTCACTCGGCCTCTCGAGGAGGCAAAGCCCCAAAATCCCTGGAGCTGCTGGAGACATCCTGACGGATTCCACGCTCCAGCATCCTCCTCCTCTCCACCACCCCAACTCTCTCATCCCGAAGCTCCCTCTTTTTCCCCGTGGAGATACAAAGGCACCAAGTTCTCCTTCCCATCCCTCTTTCCCCTGCTCCCCTCCCCTCAATTCATCCAACCCTCTCTTTTTCCATGTGCCTTTTTTTTTTCCTCTTCTTCCTTCCTACCCCTCTCCCCATTTATTTTATTTTATTTTTTTTTTTTAATTCAAGTTTTTCTTTTAACTTTCAAGGTCACCACGGACAGACAATGCCACCAGTGCCTGTTTGATATGTGAGCACTATTGGCGTCCATTGCCACGGTTTCCGTGGTAACACAGTAACCATTAATTTTCAATTAAAGTAGACAAAAAGCCCGATGACAGCTCCAGGTCTGCTGAAGATGTCAAGAATCCGTATTAATATACAGCAAGAGAGCATAATTGTGTGTCCATCTTCCCGAGCAACGAAAATGGAGGGATAATTACCAGCTAGAAAGCCACTCTGTAATTTTGTTCTTACTGTCACCACAACCCTACATATTAGCATAAATTAAAAGCAGGGTTTATTGTTACCAAAGTGCATTGATATTTCCAGCCCATTTTCTTCCTTTTAACTGTTTGTTGTTGACGGGTGACTCCCGGACACTCCGTGGGTGAGTGCTCAGGATGCCAGCGAGGAAGGGATGAAGGTTTGTGATGCCACCCAGGTGGAGGGAAGGGAAGGGAGGAATCCCAGCTCCGTGTGCAGAGCTTTTCCATCCTCAACATCCACCAGGAGCTCCGTGGATCCCAAGTTCTCCATGCTGGGGGCTCTGCCACGTGTCCCATGCCACCTCCTCGGGTTTCACCGCTGAGAGCGCTCGGTGACAGCCGAGCTGAATTCATGAATCCCAGTGAATGGCAAAAAAAGTGGGTTCCTTGTATCATATCCAGGGAAAGCTGTCCTTCAAACGGGAATTTAGTGTAATTAGCCTTGAGGGAGCGATCCTCAGGCAGTCAGTCACAACACTGACCCGCTGCTGGGATCTGACAGGGAAATTACAGCCTGTGTGCTCAACAAAAGGGGTTCCTCCCTTCTGAGGGGGACATGAAACGCTGAGGCTTGAAGGGAAAAGTGGCGGCTGCAGTCCGTGGCTCGCACGGGGCTTCCCTTGGCACGGAAGAACCGAGCCAGGGATGGGAACGGGGCTGGAAAAGGGACCAGGAAGCTCCAAATTCCTGCTGAGGAATGGGTTGGGGATGGGCATGGCAAAGAGCAGGAGGTTGGCACATGGGGCTGGCACATCCCTGTCCCACCCCACAGGAACCTGAGCCACCACCAGCTCCGTCCTTGGCTCAGCACCTGAATGGTGTCACCTGGATCCGAGGTTGGAGGTCAAAACTTCCTTCTCAGGTGGAGAAACCTCTCTTGTCCCTCCTCACGGAGCAGGAGGGACTCTCTGATCCATCGGTTTGCATCCACAGGGACTCGGGGAGGGTGAATTCCCACGGGAAAAGCCAATCCCAGCATCCGCGGTTAAAGAAGGGGAGTTCAGTCAGGATAAATTGACACCCAGAAAAATACACAAATAGATCGACAAACATTCAATTTGTTGGAGGGTGAGGTGATGGATTTGCCAGGAATGATGCATCCAAGGAATTCCCTCCTGCACAGGGACAGCGGTGGCACAGCTCCCTGAATATTCCCACAGGGAAAACCGAGTGACAGGGCCTGGGATGAACTCAGCACCCTGCAGGGGCACAGCTGGCTGGGAAAACACCCCAGGAACTCCCTATGGAATGGGAAGGACATTCCCAAGGCTCTGGAGCAGGGGATTGTCCCCAAGCTGGGTCTGGTGGATATTTTTGGTGACAAACCAGGCTGGACACAGGAGGAGGAGGGACAGAGCTGGTGTCCCAGATCACCTTGACCAAGGAATGATGACCTAGGAAGCTGCAGCCAGGCCAGAGGGACCAGGAATGAGAAGGAAAAAGGTCAAATATAACTTTTTTGGTTTTTTTTGGAAAATGCTCGGTGCAACAAAGTCGTGTTTGACCACGAGGTTGGGGTGAACTTGCAGCGAGGTGTGGGAGCTCAGAGCAGGGCTGTGGGACACTGCTGGGCTCTGCCAGGTGCCAGCCCTGCCTGTCACCCATCCCAGGGACACCAGCGACCACAGGGGGTTCAAATCAAGCAGGGAAACAAAGAGCAGAGGTTTGGAAAACCCTCAGGAGGGGTTGGAGGAACTGGGCTCCAGGAGCTGTCCTGGGTGTGGCAGGAGGAGCTCTGAGGGCACCTGGAAGATCTGAATGTGCTGCTGGGATCCCTCAGGACGAGGGAAGGTGCTCCAAGTGTGCCTGGCTCAGCTGACGGGGCAGGGAAAAAAAGCCAAATTCGGCTTCTTGTCCCACATGGGTAACTCCAGAGCAAGTCTCCTCAGCCTGCAGCTCCTGCCCCAGGACAGCATCCAGGTTTTGTTTAGTTTAGGGGGAAAAAGCCATCCTGGTGATTTACAGGGCAGGGCTGGAAGGGAAGGTGACAGAATCAGCTTTTCTCCAGGAAAATCTCTGCTCCCTCTTCATCGCCAGGTCCTCCTGACCCCCAAATCCTCCCCCTCGCTGGATCCCAGTGTGGTACCCCGGTGTGGGACCCCCCTGGAGCCGAACTCGGTGCTGGAAGGGGAGTATGGCGAGGAAGGGTCACAGGAAAAGCCGACGTTGGCACCAAAATGGCACCAGCCACGACTAAAAGCGAGGAGGGAGGAAGGCAGCTCCCAGCTGGAATTGCTGCTCCTCTGGGCACTGCCAGGCCCCTCCTCGGCTCTGCCAGGGCAGTGCCATCTCTGGGAGGTGCCATCATGGCCAGCTCTGTGCCCACAGCTCATGTCCCCAGAGCAAAGCCTGGCTTTGTTCAGCCCGGATCTGCCGAGAGCCCCAAAGGCATCCCCGGGGCAGAGGCACAGCTCGGGATTGGGAATGGGCTCAGGGTGTGGGGATTGGGAATGGGGCTCAGGGGCGTGGGGATTGGGAATGGGGCTCAGGGTGTGGGGATTGGGGTCATTGGGATCACAGACACTAGGATCAGGGACACTGGGATCAGAGACACTGGATTTTAGGGCTCAGGGACACTGGGATCAAGGACACTGAGTTATCGGGCTCAGGAACATTAGGATCAGGGACACTGGGATCAAGGACACAGGGATCAGGGACACAGGATTTTGGAGCTCAGGAACACTGGGATCAGGGACACTGGATTTTGGGGCTCAGGGACACTGGGATCAGAGACACTGGGATCAGGGACACAGGATTTTGGAGCTCAGGAACACTGGGATCAGGGACACTGGATTTTGGGGCTCAGGGACACTGGGATCAGAGACACAGGATTTTGGGGCTCAGGACCTCAGGGCTGTGGGGCTCAGGTGCTGCCTTTTCTCCACGTGTAACCCTGCACGGCCGAGAGCACCCCGAGCTGAGCTTCACCCTCACCTTTCCCGGGATGTTCATCCCTCCCTCATCCCATTCCCTCCTCGGGCTCNCTCTTGTCCCTCCTCACGGAGCAGGAGGGACTCTCTGATCCATCGGTTTGCATCCACAGGGACTCGGGGAGGGTGAATTCCCACGGGAAAAGCCAATCCCAGCATCCGCGGTTAAAGAAGGGGAGTTCAGTCAGGATAAATTGACACCCAGAAAAATACACAAATAGATCGACAAACATTCAATTTGTTGGAGGGTGAGGTGATGGATTTGCCAGGAATGATGCATCCAAGGAATTCCCTCCTGCACAGGGACAGCGGTGGCACAGCTCCCTGAATATTCCCACAGGGAAAACCGAGTGACAGGGCCTGGGATGAACTCAGCACCCTGCAGGGGCACAGCTGGCTGGGAAAACACCCCAGGAACTCCCTATGGAATGGGAAGGACATTCCCAAGGCTCTGGAGCAGGGGATTGTCCCCAAGCTGGGTCTGGTGGATATTTTTGGTGACAAACCAGGCTGGACACAGGAGGAGGAGGGACAGAGCTGGTGTCCCAGATCACCTTGACCAAGGAATGATGACCTAGGAAGCTGCAGCCAGGCCAGAGGGACCAGGAATGAGAAGGAAAAAGGTCAAATATAACTTTTTTGGTTTTTTTTGGAAAATGCTCGGTGCAACAAAGTCGTGTTTGACCACGAGGTTGGGGTGAACTTGCAGCGAGGTGTGGGAGCTCAGAGCAGGGCTGTGGGACACTGCTGGGCTCTGCCAGGTGCCAGCCCTGCCTGTCACCCATCCCAGGGACACCAGCGACCACAGGGGGTTCAAATCAAGCAGGGAAACAAAGAGCAGAGGTTTGGAAAACCCTCAGGAGGGGTTGGAGGAACTGGGCTCCAGGAGCTGTCCTGGGTGTGGCAGGAGGAGCTCTGAGGGCACCTGGAAGATCTGAATGTGCTGCTGGGATCCCTCAGGACGAGGGAAGGTGCTCCAAGTGTGCCTGGCTCAGCTGACGGGGCAGGGAAAAAAAGCCAAATTCGGGTTCTTGTCCCACATGGGTAACTCCAGAGCAAGTCTCCTCAGCCTGCAGCTCCTGCCCCAGGACAGCATCCAGGTTTTGTTTAGTTTAGGGGGAAAAAGCCATCCTGGTGATTTACAGGGCAGGGCTGGAAGGGAAGGTGACAGAATCAGCTTTTCTCCAGGAAAATCTCTGCTCCCTCTTCATCGCCAGGTCCTCCTGACCCCCAAATCCTCCCCCTCGCTGGATCCCAGTGTGGTACCCCGGTGTGGGACCCCCCTGGAGCCGAACTCGGTGCTGGAAGGGGAGTATGGCGAGGAAGGGTCACAGGAAAAGCCGACGTTGGCACCAAAATGGCACCAGCCACGACTAAAAGCGAGGAGGGAGGAAGGCAGCTCCCAGCTGGAATTGCTGCTCCTCTGGGCACTGCCAGGCCCCTCCTCGGCTCTGCCAGGGCAGTGCCATCTCTGGGAGGTGCCATCATGGCCAGCTCTGTGCCCACAGCTCATGTCCCCAGAGCAAAGCCTGGCTTTGTTCAGCCCGGATCTGCCGAGAGCCCCAAAGGCATCCCCGGGGCAGAGGCACAGCTCGGGATTGGGAATGGGCTCAGGGTGTGGGGATTGGGAATGGGGCTCAGGGGCGTGGGGATTGGGAATGGGGCTCAGGGTGTGGGGATTGGGGTCATTGGGATCACAGACACTAGGATCAGGGACACTGGGATCAGAGACACTGGATTTTAGGGCTCAGGGACACTGGGATCAAGGACACTGAGTTATCGGGCTCAGGAACATTAGGATCAGGGACACTGGGATCAAGGACACAGGGATCAGGGACACAGGATTTTGGAGCTCAGGAACACTGGGATCAGGGACACTGGATTTTGGGGCTCAGGGACACTGGGATCAGAGACACTGGGATCAGGGACACAGGATTTTGGAGCTCAGGAACACTGGGATCAGGGACACTGGATTTTGGGGCTCAGGGACACTGGGATCAGAGACACAGGATTTTGGGGCTCAGGACCTCAGGGCTGTGGGGCTCAGGTGCTGCCTTTGCTCCCCGTGTAACCCTGCACGGCCGAGAGCACCCCGAGCTGAGCTTCACCCTCACCTTTCCCGGGATGTTCATCCCTCCCTCATCCCATTCCCTCCTCGGGCTCATCCCACCCGCGGGGGATCCCTCAGAGCACATTTATCTCCCATCCCGTGCCTGGCACTGCCTCCTCACCTCCCCACCCTGCCCCACGGGGAAACACCAGTGCTCCTCGGAGCCACCCCGAGAGCCTCGCCAGGCTCTGACCAGGGACCCCCAAACCCCTCCGAAACCGCCCCAGCCCACGCAGGCAGAGCCAGCAAAGGGTCAAAAAAAGCTCCCAGCGCTCCTTTCCCCCCTCCCTGGATATAAATACCAGCCTACCAGTCGACACAGAGTACATACATCTTAAACAAACACTTGGCCGGGCTGTTTATCTCCACAGCCTTTAAACAAACTCTTTCAAAGGTTTCTGCTGATATGAGAGATTTACTGAAAACCATTCGCCCTTCTTAAAAGCCTCTCAGTTTATGCTGCTCTGGGTGAAACGAACGGTGTTTGAGCCTGGAGTTTTCTGTCTTCTGACCGCGTGTTTATCCGAGGGGCCACTGCTGGCTTTGATACGAGAGCAGCACGGACACAAATCTTTACGAGGGAAAATATAAAATAAACTCCCAAAGTCGGGGTGTGCGTGTGCGTGCGTGTGGCACGGGTGGAGGGGAGCGGGCAGGGAGGGGAGGAGGAGGAGGAGGAGAAGTTTTGTCCTTGGCAGGGTCACAGAATCCCAGGATCTCTGAGGTTGGAAAAGCCCTCCAGGATCACCGAGCCCTTGTCCAGACATTCCTTGGACACCCCCAGGGATGGCGACTCCAAACCTCCCTGGGCAGCTCCTTCCAGTGCTTGAGCACCCTTTCCATGGAGAAATTCCTCCTGAAGGTCCCTTCTCGGTGTCACTGCTCTGTGGCTCCAGTATTCCATGTTGTTATCCCACTGTGTAAGTTATTCCCATGAAATTTTCCATCCCAGTGACCGGCACGGGGCCACCTGAAATTCAGTGTTTCTCTCTGAGCTGGGACAGCCAGGTCAGCATTCCATGGATGTGGGGTCACGGAGCAGGTGCCTGGAGGCGCTGGGAAAACTGAGGGACATCGGAGTGACTGCCAGAGCAGCGAGGGTGAGGAGGAGGAAGAGGAGAATGAGATGAGGATGAGGATGAGGATGAGGATGAGGATGAAGATGAGGACACACAGCTCACTCATTTTTTCCTGTCTCCGTGCACTTTCAGCCCCATTTCCCAGGTGGGGAACATGAAGCAGAGGAAAATTATGAGCTCAGGGACACTTGGGAAGAAAATGGGAGGAACTGGACCAGAGTTTAAATGCTGGAGGGTCCTGCTTCAAGGAGGGCTGACCTGCTCCTCCTGGCTCCAATACAAAGTGGGAGAACAGACTGGAAGTGCTTTTGGAGGACCTGAACCACACAGTGGGAAGAACATCTGCCCTCAGGGCTTAGAAATCACCCCTTGGCTCTACCTGGGGCTCTTTGCCCTGCCCCAGCTTGTGCCCACACGGAGCTCTCTTGGCATCCCTGCCACAACCTCTAGGAAAACTCGGAATAAAAACTCCCCGCCCCAAACACCCCAAATCTACAGACAGGGTAAAACATTCTTTTTTCCCAAGCGGTTCATGCTGCTTGTCCAGCATTTCCTCAGGCGGTGCCTGAGCCCTTGAGCTGTTCCCATGCCGTGCCGAGCAGGAATCTGCTCGCTGGCTGCCGGCAGCTCTGCAGCGTTACGTGTCATGCCTTGTTTACTGTCCTCCCTCGCCTGTGACACACTCAGGCAGGGACCTGTTTGTTGTCACTGTGACACCCACGTCGGTAAACAGGGCGAGTTTACCCAGCCCTCAATCAGGGAGCTGTCGATGCCGAGGTCTGACTCCCAAATCCAATCCCCCTCAGGGTCCCAGAGGACGAGGGGGCTGCTCCTGCATCACCCAAAACCAGCCAGCTCCACTTCAGGCTGTTGCAGGAGATGTTTGCAACCAAGCCTGGGCTCCTGGAGGTTTTATTTCCTTTTACTGCCATGTGAATATTTTTTCTCCTCCGGGGCTGCCTGATCTCGCAGGGTTTGAGCAGCAGCAGAGCCACGGGACAGGTTTCAGAGTAAACAGCAGCCACCACCAGACTCGTGACACAATTGCAACAGCCGTGGCCACCCCCGGCACGCTCGGAGACGTGACCTTGCTGCCCCACAAAGCGGAAAGAAAACCCCACCAGATTTATCCTGGAGAGCCATCGTGGCCTGGCTTTCCAGCGGTTTGGAAGGAGCTGGAAGGCCCCACATGGGATTTGTGAATGCTGGCATTGATGGCACAGCTTTTCCATCCCTTCCCCTGGCCCCCTCCGCTCCGGGAGGGAGAAGCTTGGAAGCTTCTGGGTCTCTGGTGAGCCTGAGGTTTGGGGAGGAGGATGGAGAGGAGAGCTCCCAGACATCTCTGAATGTGCAAATGGAGCCATTTGGGCTCCTCCAGGGTTTTTATGCTCTCTGCGTTTAGGAGAAACCCAGCCAGGGAGCAAAGGTCGGGGCAGAAAACGCCAGGATTTATTTATCCAGGAGAACTCGGCGAACAACACGTATTTGGGAGCCTTTCGAAAGAGCAGAACTCGCCCCACAGAGCTGCTAAACCTGTTTGGTGGTGACAGCCCTGCAGGAGCTGGGCAGGGACAGCGGGAGAGGCAGGAGAGCCACATCCTCCCGGGGCATGGCATCCCAGCTCCCATCCGGGGGCTCCGGGCATTCCCAGGAATCCCCCCCAGCACAGGCAGGAATTCCATTCCCTGGATCCGAGCTGAGCAAAGGCCTGACACGGGTGAGGGCAGGATAAGCTCGGCTCCAGGTGTAAAGCAAAGGGAAAAAAAAATCAAAATATTGCTTTTCCAGAGGGAAAAACCTTTGGAGCTTTGCCCCCAGGCTTTTCAGAGCTCGGATTTGTGGTGTTTGCTTTGATGGGGTGGTTAGTGTTTCATCCACGAGTGTGAGGTGCTTGGGATCCCCTGCCTGTGGCCAGCTCCCCCCAAAATATCAGTGGCCACTTTTGAGAACTCATGGCGTGGAGCAGCCTCTGGGAGGGCAATGTGGCTCTGAAAGCAGAGCCTAGAGAGAGTTCAGGCGGCACCAGCCCAAAACTGGCCCTGATTTTATCCCATTTTAGTGCTTTGAGCAGGATGCCAATGACCGCAGCAGAGGGGACAGGGCAGGAGCCAGGCACACCTTGGGCTTCTGTCGGCTCAGAGGTGTGGAAGCTGTCTGTGACAAAAGGGCTCTTTCTGAAGCCTCTCTCCTCTCTGGGTCCCGCAGGAGGGTGGGATTTGCACCCACCCTGATGCTTTTCCAGCAGGGCTTTGGTGAGCAGGGCTCACCTGGTGGTGCCTGAGCTGTGTGGCTGCCTCGGTGCCACCCGGGCATCAGCCTGGGTGCTGTTTCCCCTGGCTCCTGGGACAGCAAAATGCCCACAGCGGGGGATTTTGGGGCTCTGAGTGAACCAACACAAGCTGGGCTTTAGGGTGGCCTAAAGCCTTACCTGAGCTGTGCCTAGGAAAGATCAGACACAAGCTGGGCTCGACAGCATGGCCTAAAGCCTTACCCGAGCTGTGCCTAGAAAAGCTCAGACACAAGCTGGGCATGGCAGCATGGCCTAAAGCCTTACCTGAGCTGTGCCTAGAGAAGCTCAGACACAAGCTGGGCATGGCAGCATGGCCCAAGGCCTTACCTGAGCTGTGCCTAGGAAAGCTCAGATCAGCCTTCTCCGCCGTTTCTGGGGGGATCTTACCCCAAGAAATGAATGACCAACGCCTCAAATCCTCAGCCCAGCCTTTTTTGGGAGTAAAAAACAAATCCAGGCGAAACCTTTGGCCCAAGCGGGGTGTGCCCTCCTCTGCTCCCGCAGAGCCCTGGGGGCTCAGCAGCTCATTTTTTGGACTCCCCCACCCTCCCCTTTGGGCTGTGGGGGCTCAACGCAGCCCTTGTGGTACCCCAGGAGGGGCAGGCTGTCCCCTGTCCCCCACGGGCGCTGTCCCCTCCGTGGCAGCCCCGCGGAACGGGGGCAGAGCCGCCGGGCCCCCGAGCGAAGAGAAGCCTTTTTGTTCACATGTGTTGGCTCGGCTCAAATAACCCATCGGGGACCCGGAGCTGCAGGCTGGAACGGGAAGAAACTCTCTCCAGATGAAAGGATGTCAGAAAATTGTATTTAGTCAACCGCGTGTGTGCGTTAGAAAGGGGCGGAGGGAGGAAGGGGCCGCGCGGGGCTGTTACCGTGACTGACTTTCTGACTTCTTAACTTGTCAGCATATCCTAAAGTTAAAAATGCACATGCACCCAGGCCCGCAGCCAAGGAGGCTGTCTAGCCGTGGATCCAGATGTGGGGGCCACTGCGCTCCCGCCAGCCCCGCTCTCCCCGAACCGACTTTCAGACTAAACAATTGTGACTTGGCTGTGAGAGCAGCGCAATTCCAGATGCTGCTTTCCTCGCACGTTGTTTTAATTGGGCTGGCAGGCGCAGGGGCTCTTTCAGTGAGAGCAAAGCTTCCCCACGGGACCGCGGGGTTTTGGCAGAGCTCCCACGCTGCTACCTTAAGAGAGAGAGAGAGGGGGAAGGAGAGGGAGAGGAGGGGAGGCAGGGAGGTGGTGGTGGGGAGAGGAATCGCGAGGCTTTTCCGAGGTGTTTACGGCCGGGAGCGGTCGCCGCGCCGCCGCTTTATCTGCTGGAATTCTCACCTGGTTTTCTTCTGGATTTCTGCAGGGTTTGTTTTGTGTGTCTCCCCCTCCTCCTCCTCCACCCCGGAAAAATCCAGAACGTTCAGGACACAGGGATGTGCCCGGGGGGGATTTGCAGCCGCGGTCAGCAGTGCCAGGACAGCCCAGTGGCACTGGGGGCACCCCAGGGCTGCTCCTCAGACAGGGCAGCGCCCATGGAGGGTTTCCCTGCTGGCCATTCCCAAGGCATTTCCACAGGAATATTCTCTATCCCTGCTGGCCATCCCCAAATTTCCACAGGGGATATTCTCTATCCCTGCTGGGCATTCCCAAATTTCCATAGGGATGTTCCCCATCCATGTTGGCCACTCCCAAGATATTTGCACAGGGATGTTCCCCATTCCTGCCGGCAATTCCCAAGGTATTTCCACAAGGATGTTCCCCATCTGTGCTGGCCATTCCCAAGGTATTTCCACAGGAATATTCCCCATCCCTGCCAGCCATTCCCAAGGTATTTCCTTGGGGATGTTCCCCATCCCTGCCAGCCATTCCCAAGGAATTTCCACAGGAATATTCCCCATTCCTGGCTGCCATTCCCAAGGTATTTCCACAGGAATATTCCCCATCTGTGTTGGCCATTCCCAAAGCATTTCCTCAGGGATGTTCCCCATCTATGCTGGCCATTCCCAAGGCATTTCCATAGGGATGTTCCCCATTCCTGGCTGCCATTCCCAAAGCATTTTCTCAGGGATGTTCCCCCATCTCTTCGTGGATGTTCTCACTCCCCTCACCCCCAGCGCTGATCAGGGATCCAGGGGTTCACCTCCACCCCGTGCTGGCAGGGAGGGACACCCTAAAAGTTAAAGTCACTGCAAATCCAGGCCTAAGGAATGCTGGTGCAGAGGCAAACCCCAAAACCCGGGTGGGAACAGCCTTGTTTAGTCCTGCCCCAACTCCCCCAGCAGCAAACCCACCCCTGAGGGGTTAAATCAGCCTTTTTGGGATGCTCCATCACCATCCACACTGCTCCCCTGTTCCTCCCCCCTCTCCCGCAGCACAGCCGAGGAGAGACCTCCCCTCTGTGCCCTCACAGGTGATCCTGAGGGTCCCTGTGCCATGGGGTGAGACCCCAAATCCTCCTGTCCCTGCCCTGCCATGGGGTGAGACCCCAAATCCTCCTCTCCTCACCCTGCCATGGGGTGAGACCCCAAATCCTCCTCTCCTCACCCTGCCGGGGGTGAGACCCCAAATCCTCCTCTCCTAACCCTGCCATGGGGTGAGACCTGAAATGCTCTTCTCCTCTCCCTGACATGGGGTGAGATCCCAAATCCTCCTGTCCCCTCTCTCCCATGGGGTGAGACCCCAAACGCTCCTGTCCCTGCCCTCCCATGGGGTGAGACCCAAATCCTCCTTTCTTCACCCTCCCATGGGGTGAGACCTGAAACACTCTTCTCCCCTCCCTGCCATGGGGTGAGACCCCCAAATCCTCCTATCCCTGCCCTGCCATGGGGTGAGACCTGAAACACTCCTCTCCCCTCCCTGCCATGGGGTGAGACCTGAAACACTCCTCTCCCCTCCCTGCCATGGGGTGAGACCTGAAACACTCCTCTCCCCTCCCTGCCATGGGGTGAGACCCCAAATCCTCCTGTCCCTGCCCAGGGTGAGACCCTAAATCCTCCTGTCCCCACCCAGGGTGAGACCCCAAATCCTCTGTCCCCTCCCTGCCAGCCCTGGCCCTGCCAGCCCTTGGTGACTCAACAGCTCAATTTTAGCCTGGGCTGGGCTCCTCTCCCGAAGGCTCTGGAGCCAAGCGAGGCACAGCCAACCCCGGGATGGGATTTTAAGGTAGACTCTGGACAAAAACCCCAGGGAGTCCCACAGGGAGCACGGGAGTGGCGAGGAGAGAGCAGAGCTGGAGCTCCACACCCACTCCTAGCAGTCTCTGGTCACCCCCAAAACATTTGGGATGTAAAAACGCTGCTTTTCTCTTTTCAGAGGGGTGATAAAATCCCAGAGAATGCTGCCTGGCCGAGGGGAAGGGGTTGGGAACCTCATCCCCTCCGCTGGGCTCTGCCCTCGCCTTCCCCAAACCAAGGGCTCTGAATTCCTCCTGGATGCTGGAAAAACTCAGGAAAAGCCAGTCAGGCACTTCCAGGAGCGACAGGTCCTTCCAATCCATGAAAAACAAGGCCAAAAAATAGCACTTTTGGGGTCGGGGGGCTCCGAGAACGCAAACAGAGCAAGGATCTGGAAGTGCTGCCCCAACCCCAGCCCAGCTCCCAGGCTCAGTGCTCTGGGAATGCTAAAAAATAATCAGGAAAGTTTTCTAGACAGGGGGGAAAAAAAAGTCCCAAACACATCCTTGGCCTGCGCCCTTACAAGTCCCTTAACTCTTTTTTTCCCCCCTAAATAGAGAGAGGGGAAATAGTGGGGTTTGGGTGTTTTTTTGGGGTTTTTTTTTGCTTTTTTGGGGGGGTTGTTTGTTTGGTTTGTTGTCAAACCTTGGCCTCGTTAACTTCCAAGCAAAATTTCCCCCCAATAAAAGGCAAACATGGAAAGAAAAACAAACTATTAGAAAAGAGAGGAGGGAGGAAATGTTATTTAAAAGGTTACCAGACCACATCATTTTCCAATGATATTATATACTCCCTGCAGTATCCAAAATATATATGGGACTGGGGCCAAGAATGTAAAAAAAAAAAAAAAAAANTCAGCATCACTCACTGGGAGTTTCCTGAACTGGCACGATAAACAAGCAGCATATTATTATATCTGTCACTGGGAAAAAAAAAAAAAAAGGAAGAAAAAACACCCAGCGTAGACACAACATCTGGACAGAGGCTGAACAAAACCTCCATTTATCACACTTAATCCTGCAATGAAGCAGTCAACAGTTTACTTCTGTTTTGCTAATTTAGCTGCTTTCATGCTCCCGAGGTGGAAAAGCCAAAGGAAAAGCTTGGAATTAAGTGTCACTTTGTGCAGCTCCTTCTCCTTTTGCTCTGGTTCAGAAAAGTTTCTTCTCCTTTCTCTTTGTTTTAATCTGATTCTTTTATTAATTTCACCTTCCATGCTCCTCCTGATCCTTTTTTTCTCCTTTTTCTTTCCTTTTTTTTGTGTTTTTCCCTTTTCTTTTTCCTTTTGGAAAATCTGGTGGCCCAGATTTATTTTTTTTTTATCCCAATCTCAAGGGATATTTTCCAATCCCAGCATGGAGAAATATTTTGATGCACCCACACCTGCATAGACCTGGTGCCCACAAACACGAGGGGAACCCCCTGAATTCTTCCCCAATTCCCACCCAACCTTCCCAAATCCCAGAAAACATCCAGTGCCTGTGGGATTTACATCCCAATCCCCAGAAAAGATCCAATGCCTGTGGGATTTACATCCCTTCCCTTCCCTTCCCGCAC
>VZRF01006602.1:0-29054 GCA_013396875.1 Vireo altiloquus
CTGACCACGTGACCGGCGCGCCCGCGCCGGCCGGGAAAGCTCCGCCCGCCGCTCCGCCCCCAGGAGCCCCGGCCCCGCCCGCGCCAGAGGCCCCGCGCTCCCGGCGCACCGCCCGGCTGGGTCGGTCAACGAGGGCCGTGGTGCTGCACTGCCAGGCCAGTCTGGTTTATTGGGGACCGAGGGATGAAGCCAAATACAGGTAGCCGAGGACACGTAGCGAGGGACCCCGTACGACACGAGAGGGCGCGTGGACAGGGCCCTAGGGTCAGGTACTGCGCTTGCTGTGGACGAGCAGCTCCCGCTGCAGGCCAGCCTCGATCGTCGTAGCCGTCTTTCCCGAGGGCAAGTCCGTGATCAGGGTGAGCTTATTGAAGACGCCGCGACCAAAGTAGTCCGCAACGACTGAGAAGCCATCGTTTGAACACTTGAGCTGCCAGACACAAAGCGGCAGCATCAGCAAAAGCCTCCAGAGCCTCTTGCCTCTAGCCCCCCCTTCCTTTCTCCCCCTGCACGTACGAGCTTCTGGCTTAGGGGACAGGGCAGCCCATGACAGTCCCTGGCTCTTTGCCAATTCCACGCAAGGGATGGGTGTAGCAGAAGAACCTGCTAGAGTTTCTGACACTGGCCATTTCAGCTCCTGTTTCAACCCCACACTTGAGCCATGCACCAAGGATGTAATGAGCAACTGAATTAAGCAGGAAGGTGAGTGCCTCAACTGCTCTGGTTTCCACAAATGTTAACATTTTCTAGCTGATGTCCCCTTCTCACACTCATCACTTCATCCTTAGGGAACACAAGGTAGATGCAACATTTTGGTGCTGTCCCCATTCCGATTCACACTATTCTTTTCCCTTTCTCCCTAATTTGTTCTATGCAACTTGTTGACCAGCTGTCACACTGTCCAATAGGTCGCGACCCATCTGACGGTCAGGTGAGAATAGGTTCTCTCTTTCACCTTTGCAGAGCAACGACGACTCTTTGTGCCCTTTACACAATGCGGTCACCCTAGAGTCTAATGCCTCATTATTCAGTTAACATAACCTTGTTTACAAAATACTTTCAAAGCCTTGCCTGTCTTTACCAGCCTCTACAGTCTATAAATGAATCTAAGCTCTATTTATTTCAAGTTGGTAAGACAGGCAATGTTACTGTACCTGATGTTGAAACTGGTCATGCAGATCTCTCTTCTGCTCCTGGGCTCGGATCATGTCCATCACTTTGCGATTTTCTGGCATGCAAGTGGGACATTCCGAATCGCTCTCAGAGTAGCTTTCAAAGCAGTGCTGGTGAAATGAATGACCGCACAGGAAGTGGACCGAAGGCAGCTCCAATGCACTGGTGCAAATGCTACACTTGGTCTTCTGAAAAATCTTGGGACTGAGAGAGTGACAGATGGAGAAGCATGAGAAAGACAAACTACACTTTACTAAAAGAAAACAGCAGTTCTGTCCTTGTGTAGGACTAGACTAGACAGCACACAGTCCTGCACCTTGCTTTTAGCTCTTCAATTTCCAGGCGGATCCTCATAGTTTCTTCTTGATATTTCTGAATTCTTTGCTCATCCTGCTCTATCTGGCGGCTTTGCTTCTGCAGCTTGTTGACAAGATAATCCTTAATCACAGACAGGGTGGCTGTGGAGTTATGAGCCAGCGTCTGCACAACTGAGAGCAACCGAGATGTTAGTTTAAACACAAGCACAAAAATTGCAGTTATGCTTGTACTGCCAGGGCAGACTGCTTTCCTGGGAAAGGCCACTTAGAGGCAAAGACACTTGGCATTCCGATGAAATCGGAAGAGCTCGCCTAAAAGATTCTCTTTCAGTTTGACCTCTTCCAGAAATGGGCAACTGGGAGTGTGTCTGGATAGCTCAGACCAAAAGGGACAAAGGAAGGATCTAGCAGTGGATTGGATTTTAGTTGTCCACCAAGACACAACAGGAGTTTCAGCAAGCCCTTCACTACCCCACACTGACAGAAGAAAAATCATGTACCAGACATCTCACTGATACTGCAGATCTTTTTTCCTAACTAGGGAGCTGCGACCGACATTGCTTTTCCCTATAGAGCAGGTTATCACTTTGAATGGTAGGCTCCAATTTCATTGATTCTTCTCTCTGATGTCTGATCTACAGAAAGCACTGCAAACTAGTCTGGGTTGGAGTCTTTTGTGGTTTGTTTTTCTGGTTTTTGCTCGGGTCAGGGTTTAATTGCCAGGGAGGCTGGGGGCTGGGTGTCACATGACATACCAAGCAGCGGAGGCATAAGATTCTTGTTCTCGATGTGTTTCAGCACTGCAGCAATATACTCTTTGCAGTTCTCCTCCTTCCGCGCAAAGTAGCCAAGAGCCTGTTCCCAGAGACAAGCCTCTTGGTCTCCATACAACTCACACACCTCGATCACCTTCTTGTACTGCTCATTCTGCATGTGGTAGTGCATGATCTGTTGGAAACTATGAGAGAAAGACTCATCAGCTGCAACAATCCATCTCGTCCTTTGAGTTGTTACAGGGACCTCAGGTTTTCACCCAGCCATGCAATCCCCAGACTCATACAGAAGTCAGACAAGTTTCTTTTTTCACTTTATATAACTGCCTTGCTCTAACAGTGAGGTATTTCTGCGGAGCAATCATCTACCGTTCCCATCTTGAGACACTAAAGAGGTCACTACCATTGATGGTACAGACATTTATGACTCAGAAATCGCTCCAGTGGGGGCAAGAGGGGAAGGACAGGACTCTCAAGACAAGAGTAACACTCACAGTTTGCCCTGCTCATAGAGGTACAGAACACCATCCTTGAAACTGTGCATCTGACATAAGACCAAGGCCTTATCAAAGACCGTTTTGAACCTTCCGCTCTTCAGGAGGGTGAGGGCTTCATTGTGCAACTTCTCCTTGATCTACAAAGAAGGGGGAAAGGTCAAGAAGAGGAACATAGGCACACCCACGTACACGCTGTTTTGCACCAAGACCAGACAAACTGCAGCTCTTTCACAGAGGTCAGCATTGGTACTTGTTCTTTAATCCTTTTAAGCAAACAGGACATGATTTTCTTTGCCCAAACAGCCAACTTCCTTACGGATCTAGGCAAGCAAGTAGAGATACTTTTGTGGGCAAGGCAGCTGCTCACAGAGGCTGTAATGTCTGGAATCTGTCCTTAAATGAGATTCAAACAAAACAATCTCAGCCATCCCGAAAAGAGTATTCCCACAGCTACTAGGCTGCTTTCCCATTTCTGTGCAATTTGTCCAGCACGGCATACGTATCGCGTCACGTTGTCAATGCCCAGCCAGAAAGGGCATTGCAGGAACGCGAGTATCAGTCACGGACAAAAAATATATCCCTCAAAACACAAGGCTGGAGGAGCTCAAACCTGCTCATCTTGTTCATGTGCCCAGTTCTGCAGTCGGAGTTCCAGTAAAGTGTCGTAGACACCCTGTGGAGAGTCAGCCTGCACCTCAGTCATGTGCTCCAGAAAAGCTTTTAGTTCTCGGGAGTTGTTTGCAAAGACTGGGATGAACTCCTCTGAATTAGCCTGTAAAACAGCCAGAAAAAGACAAGCACCCACATCAGTCTAAGCCATACTGGTGCTTCCTCCCTGCCATGAGGAATGTTCATTTACAGAATCTCAGACAGGACACACAGAGCACAATACAGGCTGCTGACTACATCAAGGATCAATCCTGAGCAATAGCTTTAAGAGGTCCCCTGTCTCTAAGTACATCAGGATGTAGCTTTTCATAGAATCATTGAATAGTTTGGGCCGGAAGGGAACTTGACCTGAACCTGAACTCAACCTGACCTGAGTTTGTTTCCAGCCATGGGGCCATCTACCACTTCTCTGGGCAACCTGGTTCAGTGTTTCACCACCCTCATTATAAAAAAGTTCCTTCCTTCTATCTAGTCTAAATCTGCCCTCTTTTACTTTAAAACCATTATTACCTCTTGTACCATTACAACAGGCCCTGTAAAAAAGTTTGTCCTCATCTTATAGAACTCTTGAGTACTGAAAGGCTGCCACCAGGTCTCCCTAAAGCCTTCCCTTCTCCAGACTGGGCAACCCCAGCTCACTCAGCCCATTTTCAGAGCAGGTGTGTTCCATCCCTCTGATCATTTTTGTAGCCCTCCTCTGGACCCACTCCAAAAGGTCCCTGTCTTTTCTGTGCTAAGGGTTCCAGAGCTAGACACAGTACTCCAGGTGGGGTCTCACACGAGCAGAGTATATTTAGGTATAATTCTCATTATAAATAAAACATCAGGCTGGCAACACTAGGCATGCAGAAGCACTCGCTGCAAAGTTACTGCTGGAGAGCAACAACTCTCAGTCAACACAAACCATACCTTTTTTCCTTCCAGCATCCCAGGGCCTTCATTACCTCCCGAGGGCTGGTAATCAGTGCAAAGGATCTTCAGCAATTCCGTGGTCTCATTAGGGACATGGTGCATCAGGATTTTACCATACCGCTTCATGTTACTCTCTGCCTGTTCAAAGGGCAGTTTTCCAATGTAGTGCAAAGCCTCTTGGTAGTTCTGTGGAGACAGACAACAAAACAATCACAGGACATTGGCCTCTGCTCTGCACTTTGAGGTTAGGACAGAAAGCATTGAAGACATGCTCTGAGTATGCCACAAATACTGTTTGCTTTGAATTATCACCTAGTTCACTATTCCTGCTCATTTTCCTCCTCAGGGAGAAAGACTGGATGTAGCCTGGGGGAAACGTTTAGATAAATCTCCAACTAACCACCCTCCCTCCTCTTAAAGGGCACTGTAAAAATTGACATCTGAAAGAAAACGAGACCTTGTGATTTCCACACCTGGTCTAACACACAAGCCAAAAGCAGAAAGACAACACAACAGTAACGAGTATTGTTGCTGCTGCTCTCATCAGCATGCTATCCTCAGCAAAGAAGTCAGTGAAATGGTATTCTCACTAAAGAGGAGGCTAGAGAATTTGTATTCTCCCCTATAAGAACACACGTGCAGTTATGTCTCCTCACCTTGATATCCTCTAACTGGATTTTGAGGTACCATTCATGATGCTCGTGCTTCTCTGCCAGGTACACAGCGTGGGAGTAGTAACCGGCTTGGCGAAGCACCTTGATAGCCGTTTCCACATCAAAGTGGACCTCACTCTCACTTGTCTCCGAGAACAAAAGCAGAAAGACAGTCCCTCAGAAAAAGTCTTAACAGGCCAGAAGCAGTAATCATTTATGTAAGAGGAGGAAAGCATGAGCAGGGACAACTCGGTACCTCTCATACAAGGGAAAAATCACCCGTGCAGAAACGAAGGAGTCTAACCCCTTCTCATTTGCTTGCCAGTTGCACTGGCAGAAGCAAGCACACTCCAGACCCAGACAACAAACCGACCAAACTGAGAACGTAAGCAAGAGCTTGGAACTAAAGGAGCGAAGACCACGGTACTGAGCGGTAAACTCATTATTCTCTCTTAGTAGTCCTACAGGAGGGAATTTACAATGTCACCACTACCCCTTATTAATTATTATGATACCATAACAATGTAGCATGATTCCACCTCCCCCCAATACCTTAATAAACTCTTCTAGTTTGGAGCTGTCTTTGAGCTTGGTATAGCAATTCAGCAGAAGTGTAGTATGATCTGCATTGGCCAAGGACTGCAGATGGAGCATCTGTAGATAAGCAGTGAGGTTGTGGATACGCTGAGCATCCAGGAATTTCCGAATAACGTAAGATGGTTCTAGCTTCCCTATAGTTCTGTGAGGGGAAGAGTCATGTTACAAGATACTGTGTACTCATGAAGTCAAAATAAATGGAGAAATTAGAACACAGAGAAGCCTTAACTTCAGCAGGCACTAACCCTCTTGGGACCACTCAGCTATGCATCAGAAGCAACAACAAGTTATGATGTAAGACCACCCATCTGCACATACACTGATACAAAGGCCTCGACTGGGACGACCGTGACAGCATACAAGGAGTTAATCTTCCTTTAAAGGTGGCAGTGAGCAGACAGACTAGGCTCTGAGCACAACAAACTGGGAAGTCAAGAAAAAGAGGAACGAAAGCTGCATTTTCCTTCATTTCAGTCACATAAAGTCAGCTTTAAATGTTTATGCTCACGTGAAGCAGTTGAGTCACAGTTACTGTGACAGTTAAAGCAAATCAAAGGTAAAAAGACGTGCTGACTCTCACTAGATAGCAGAGACTCTGGAGCCTCAGCTGCACAATAACGTAACTCTTTGTGACATTTTAAAAATTGAACGTGAAGTTTTCAGTAAGCTCCAAAACAAGGCTGCTGAGCTCTAGTTTTAAAAAACCCAAGATGTTTTAAAATTGACATTGAACTGTTTGAGTACTTTCCAAGAAGACCACCGTACGTAGTCAAATTGCATCATCTACCTTGCACAGAGCAATCCCTTCTTTGTAACGATATCACCAGGCCCCATTCCATCCCACTGGGCCTACATTTTTCATGTTAAAATATGATCAAAGAAAAGAACTTTATCCTAAGGGTGTAAGAAGCAATTTTTAAGCAACTTGTTCAAGACTTTTAGTCTCGCTGACATCTTTCTCTGTACAGGTAAAATTTTCACCTCAGGTCTTTTTTTGTTTGTTTGATTGCTTTTGTTTTTTTTGTTCTGGACTGCTTTTATTCGTGGGCTGAAACAGAAATCAAGGCCTATGTTGCTCCTACCTGCACTACAACATCACAGCTCCGCATGACCCCCACCTACCGGATATACTGCTGGATGGCTCCATCGTGGTTTCCCTTGTTATAGAGATGATCGCCGTACTGCCGGAAAATCTCTGACAAACCATCGCTGTCCAAGTGGTGGCTCTTGGCCAGGTTAATGGCCATTTCAAATAAGTTCTTTCTGAACAGCATCTGTTAAACACATGGTAAAAGAGCAGTATGAGAGAAATACCACCCCACAAAAGAAGTTCAAACACACCTGGGAAACAAGTTGTTTCTTCTTCTTAGGGCATACATGTGCTTGGGCTTTTGCGCGCCAATTGTCTTACAACGCTGGTTATGCTGAAAAGCTATTAGGTCACTTGTTACGTAACTCACTTACCTGAATGGTTCAATTTTTCAGTCTGCAGGGCTAGTACAATCTTACAGACATAAGGCAGAGACTAATAAAACATATTTACATGCCTCAAGTTTGGTTTGTGTATCCTTCTCCTGCAGTACATGGATCTTCCCATCTCTGGTCAGTACATACAGAGAACCCCACTCTGCCAAGACATCCACTATATCATCGAAGATCGAGCTGTATGCAATAAATTTGTTGCACAAGTCATAGATATTCAGGACTTGTTTGTCTGAATTCTGTGCCTCGTTCCCAGCAAATTCTGACCTGGAGAGCAAAAGAAAGTTTTAGAAAACAAAAAGAACATAACTAGAAATCTTGACACCTGTTCAAACTAGAGATGTATAGAAAGCCACACAAACAGAGTTAATTTAGGCAATTAAACTAAGTGGACCCAGAGGGAAACCACCATGTATTTATAAGCAAATTCCATCATCCTGTTACGCAGAGAAATTCATAGGACTGTTAAAAAATCCCACTCATTCAGCATGCTTAGCTGTGCTACTCTTGTAATGGAAGTTAATCAACATATGGGTGTGGATGAACCTCAACAACGTCTGACAAAGTTGCAATCCACCCCCAAGAGCAAAGCTTCACGGGAATGAAGGAAAAAGAGAAAAAACATGAAGCTGCATGAGCAAAAAGAACTCATCTGTTTCAAGGAGCCCTACTTTGGGGAAGTCTTTCGGTCCTTGGAGACAATGATGAGGTACCCCCGATACCAGTGAACAATCAGCTTTTGTCCCTCGAAGGCAAAGCAGGGGCCACGTTCATCTGGTTGATAAAGGTACACACATTCATTTCCTGCCACAATGAACTGGAGATCCTGGGAGGGGTCACTGAGAGATGAACAGCGCAATCCACAACCATGAGTGTCCAGCTCCAGGTGAGGATAGTCTTTCACTGAAAGCATATAAGACTACAGAGGAAACACGAGGGTTTGGGGATCACTCTGAACTAGTCTCTGAAGCCAACTGAGTTTGCAAGTCAGAGTCACATTTTTTTCGACTAGCTTCTCACCTGGATGTTCTCTGTGGTCACCACAAACAGATGCGTTGTTTTGCCAGACTGTCGAAAAGCAAGGCCAGTAACCGGATAACTGCCTTCATGTAGGATCTGGGTCTTACTGTGCCGATCTCGAGTGATGTCTCCTTTATTAAGTACAACGCTTCCATCTGCAAAACCTGATGAAGCGGACAGACTAAACTGTCTACGTATACGACACACCTGAAATTTTATCCAGCGTAATTTAGGGAAGATCCAGTCAGCGACAACACCATGCTCACCAGCATGGCATAAAGCAGCAGGATTGCCGCAGGTTCTCACATCAACTCAATCTTCGCCAAATCACCCCCCGCTGCTCCTGCTACAGTTCAGAGCCATCACACAACTGCACACAGGATAGCGCTCTTCGGCAAGAGTTAACTTGTTTTCCACACACAAACATGCAGATTAATTTTGTTTGACTCTGTCTGTATTTTGTTTTACGAATGGCCTTCCCATACTGCAACTGTAACTATACTTTCAAGTCCCTTGCCTATTCAAAACACACTACACACTGTAAAAAAGACCAGAGGGAGACTTCTTAAGCGAGTAAAACATGCAGTTTCCACAGCTTGCCAACAGCCCCAGTCCTGTAAGTTGTTCCAGTGTTGAAGGCCACCACACACACAGGGAAATTTCAATGTAGGGACCAAGTCAGCTGAGAGCACTTGTAGTCTCACAACATTACTGCTCTTATTCTGTCAGAAGTTAAGCAAGAACCATTACAAAGGAATAGTTAAATCCAAAAAGGGAAATTTGCCTTTTTCTTTGAAAAACGGTTTCTATAACAAGCTTGAAAAAAATATCTCTGTAACATTAGGTGTCACAAAACTTGTTTTTTTTCTTGTACCAACAGAAGCTAAATTTAGTACTAAGTTCAATAAATACATAGCCTTACTGACTGGCAGAGAAAGAGGACATCAACTAAAAACATGTGCTTCCAAGTATCAAAGTTGTTAGCATAAAACATACAGTCAGGCTAAATTTATGCATTTATCTTCTTGAGCTCTCTGACAGCATGAGATACACAATATCTCTGTGAGAATAATGTAACAACTAAGTGAGAACAAAAATCATCAGGATGTTCTATGCTGACTTTTGTGGTATTATTCACGTTCCTTACCTCTCAGTAAGGGCTGTAATATTTTTCTTAAGGTATTACAGTTCAGTTTTACTTACCGATAGCCATGAAATTAAGATTCTCGTGGACAGTTAGGCAGGATACAACCGTGGGCTTGTTACCTGGTATTGCTGGAAAAATTCGTGTGCAAAGAGGATTACCACCATCTCGTTTCTCCAGGTTCCAGACTTTCACCTACAAACAACGATCTTGCATAAGCAAAAGGTTGAGTATTAGAAAGCCACGACCTGGCATCAAAATGTTATAGTACCCAGAATGCACAAGCTACCTAAAGTAAGAAAGGGCAACTGAGATCATCACAATAGTCTTTACGACCCGTAATACAAATGCATTTTCTTCTCTTTGTCATTTAACTTACCAATGGATTAATACCCTCTTCATCCTCACCAACAGAAACCAGGATACTGTGCTGCTTCAGCTGGTACAGATGCGTCACCCTTAGCTTGTAAGCTTGGAAACTGCTGAGGTGAAGGGAGCGAGGCAAAAACCAAATCTGACCTTCCATATTTAGATCACAGTTAAGGCACATAAGAGGGGGAAAAAAAAAAAAAAAAAAGCCCCACACCTCCAGTCACAGAAGAATCCGCATGCTTTTTGCTGGCTCCTGGTAGAGCTACAGCAAATACTCCTGCAGGGCAACCCCGGAGCACCGACACGTCCAGCGGCGGTTTGGCTTGGATTTTTTTTTTTAACAAAGCACAGCCGAGAACGGAAAGCTGCCGTATTCCCAAGGCCGGAGCACCCTCCAGCCCGCGCTAGACAGGGCCCACGACTCGCCTGCGACGCAGCCTCGGCTCGGCCGAAACCCGCGCAGGCCGCAGCGCCCAGCCCCGCACAGGATATCTCCGAACACGAGGTTTCCCCGGCCCGAGTCGCAGACCGCGATACCCGGGGGTAGCGCGAAGGGCTTCGCACCGGCCCCATCCGGCCCCGACGGCTCCTTCACCGTCTCCCTGTCAAAGAAAACGAACCGGCGCCACTGTAGGTACGCAGCCATATTGGGACCCACCCCACGCGCCCGCCCCTCACGTGACCTGAGTCTCCGCCCCTCGGGTCACGCAGCGGAGCGCGCGGGGAGGGCAACCGCAAGGCCAAGAAATTTGACTTCAAAGATTGTATTTTGAAGGTACGTATTGAAAAAATATCCCAAAGCCTGCTAGGAATTTAAAACTCAGAACGGTGTCATCAACCTTAAATGAGCCATTTTACAGAAACATTCTTGCACTACAGTAATGAATGTATAATCTTTTTCATTTGCCTCTCTCCAACAAGGCCTTAATAGTATATACAAAAAGATTTGGCAGCTACAGGCGGATAAGAACTAATGAAATCTGGGTATTTGCCGTGAGCTCAGCAGGATAGGACTATTTGTGTGTTATTTGTGACAGACTGAGCAGCTTGGCTTAACAAAAGCAATATAGTAAATATATTAAAAATAAAGTTACGCATTTGGATATGCGTGCAAGTTAGTTTCAGTGCAACACCAGCAAACCAGAATGCCTCAGCATTTACATACTTACGCAATACTTAGTTTCATTGCAGCTGTACACTTTTACCGGTCGGGTGCCCCGTGCACTGGTCGAAGCAGGACCTTGTTTACAATCTGAAGTACTCAGTTACCATTATGGTAAATGCCGTATGAATCTTTCGTTAAATTGTTTAACTTAAGCTATCAATTAAGTGCTGTTAAGTTTGCTGTTAAACCTTTAGGCATAAACCACTGGTCAAGTCCAGGCCCCAGCTAAGCAAGGGGGTCTACCCTGAACCTTGTGACTCAACTTACCCTTTCCTATCCTCCCCCAGCCTCCATGAAGATAATTTTGGGTTGATTTTGGGTTAAAATTGAGCGTAGTCTGCTTATACTCTGCACACTTTAACCATCTAGGCCAGAGCAGAGTGAACCTTGCCACTGAACTTCGCCCCGCTTTCACTTTTACATTAAACCTGCTTTTGCAAACTCCTTTGCTGGCGATTTTTAAGGCATCTTTAAAATAACTCATTCCACCCACCAGAACCACAGCACAGACAAGGTTTTCTGCAGCACAACCAGCCAGCAAGGCAGAGCTCAGGATGACTCTTGATGAAAGACATGAGGACGCAGCCCCAGCAGGATCTGCAGTGCTCCTCTGGCCCCTTGCAGAAACTCTTGTTGTCCAAGTCGAGGCTTACTTGGCACCGCAAACCAGATGCCACACAGTCTTCTAGCCTAGTGGAGACAAGACTGTGGAGCATTAGACCCTGGAAGAAACAGCTGCCACGTGGAAGGTCTGTGCAGAAAAAGGATCCTTCTCATGGACAGAGGAGAGCACCTTTCCATTTACCATGTGCCTCCTTTCCTCAAGGCTTCTCTCCAAAGCTTGTTGCATCCAATGCAGACCATGAGTCTCTACAGAGATCAGCATGCTCTTCACTCAGTACAGTTTAAAGAAAAAAAGCAAAACAAATGGGAGTTCCAGGGAGCTTTTATTGAGTTTCATCAACAAAATCAGGATTTTACCATTCATCTTTTTTGCACTCGCAACTCATGAAGCTCATCACAAGTCAGTGCTGCAACACGTACAAAGCCAGAGAAAACACATTCTCAACAAAATCTGAGCTCCACTGGAGTTTGCCAATTGCCAATTGAACAGAAAGCCAATTTTCCCCTCCCTCCCCTGACTGTTTTGAAGGACTAGACCATATTGTTTGCTGGTTAACAGTAAGAATATCAACCCCTTGTCTAGGGTCTAGTGGATTACGACACTCCACTTGAATTGCAAATAATTTCTTTTCTTGAAATAAAAGTTCCAGTTTCTTTCAATAAGGGGAACAGTGACTATTTTCTTCTCCTGACACCCCTTCCCCAAAATTACTGGTTAAAATACAGCAAGGCTGTATCTTAATAAACACATCCCTGCCTCCCTCCCCCCCCCTTCCCCAACTTGTCTACAGCAGAATTTAACAATGCTTCCAAGCAGAGACATTTTAGCAACACAACAATTAACCGAGCAAAGCCTACAGGATAATCTGCCAAAGCCTTCCTGTGAAGTTCAGATGCATGCTCTTTGGTCCAGAGACCTGGTTGATTACAAAGACAAACTGTGATTCAAAAAAGATGGACCAGAAGCTCATAGCAAAAAGAAAACTCCCTGCACGGACCAGAGTATCCCAACCTCTACCATGGCAGCTGTACTGCTGGAGTCTCTTGAGAACAAAATTCGCTTTGTTCTCAGGAAGCAATGACCAGTCAGCCCCAGCAGCACTACAAAGCTCAGCACCAGGGCAAGAACCACCACAACAACAGCTCGAGAGATGTGGCTTGACAGCTCTGTAACCTCTCTTACAGAAACTGAGGCAAGACAGCCATCTGCTCAGGCTTGTGTCCTATCAGTCATTTGTTAAGAAAGAAGTGTTTGAAGCATTTTTAAATCCTTGGAGCAGACACCCTCCCCCCCATCCCAAATAAAAATAAACAGAAGATCAGAATGAGATGATTTGATACCATCATATAAACAACATGAATTCATGTTGAGCTTCCCTGTTCGTACCCACAAAAACAGTCACAGAGGGCAAGGAAAGATGCTCCCATCTCATTCTGGAAACTGAAACACATATTTGAGACCAACCCACCCCCCTCCCTTTGGGAAAAGGCCTCTAGCCGCTGCAGTGCCCACTTGACAGTGGACACCCAAAGACTGGCCTACAGGTTCTCTGGAGTGGCTGAAGATTCCATCACCTTCTTCACAGCTAACTCACCCAGCTGTGAAGCTCCATGTCATAGATTCATGGAGTCACACTTGTAGACTTCCAACAAAAAAAAAAAAAAAACAACAAACTGCAGAACACATCAGGTTCTTGTTCACATCAACTTTGTCAGAGATGGCTGACTAGGCTCCAACTAATCCATCTGTACAGGCTGGTGACCAGCAAAAACTGGAGCTCACAGGAAATCTCAGGAAGCCAAGATTTATACACACTCCTAACTCCTGGGCGGGGAACAAAACAACCAAGAAAACTCCAAACCAAAATAATAAAAAAACAAACAAAAGCCCCAAACAAACAAAAACCGAAACAAACAAAAACAAAACAAAAACCCCAACAAACAAAAAAAAACCCACAAAAACAAAACTAGGATTATCCTAGTCTTCTGGAGCATCTTTCCATTTGCAAGTTCGCATCTGTTTGAGATAGCCTACTAGCACCAAAAATAGGCTGCTTCCTTCTTGACATGAAGCCACCTAAAAATGGTGCCCCTGATAGTTTAGGTAAGTGCCAGTCCTCAACGAGAGGCCAATTTTGAAGTAATACTTTCAAAAGTTCTGTGCTTCAAGAGGGACCATCAATGCATGGCATCAGGCTAACCTACCACAAATCCAAGCAGAGCACACACACACCTGACTTGACATCGCTATCCTGTTCTTGTTACATGTGCATGCCCTGGTTAAGATACAAAATTTATTTACATTTTCATGTCTTTGTTGCATTGAAATTATCCCTCTTCTGTCTGGAAAATCATAAGCTGGCTGCAGTACAGGAGCAAGATTTTACTTTTGGTCGAAGTTACCACCCACAAGCTCCCACCCCCCACCCCCAAAAAGCACCCCAAAATTGTTTACATTTAGTACCTGCCAGTCAGTAAGCTATGTGGCTCACAGAGACCAAGCTCTTGAGTTTGTACTCTAGTGCAGCATTTGCTACAATTATGGAGTCACTGCTGACAAAAAGAAGAAAAACATCCCAAACACAAAAACCTTCCAATCTTGTAAAGTTGTTGTCAGGAGGCACCTGGCTTCTATTTATGATCATCAAGGAAACGGATGGCTAGTCCACCTTGTGATTCCAAACAATTTTACTCCAATTCAAAAAAAGCATCAAAATGGGGAAAAAATTAAGACAATCAAATCCTGCCTCAAAGGTAAGCAAGCGTGGTGTGAGTGCAGCATCTGTATATGCAATAAATGAGGAAAAGGGATTGCATTCATCCAGGTGCCTCCTGACAGTGGTGGTTCACAGGCTAAAAGGGATTTTAAAAAGAGTAATTTTTTGATTTGTCTCACTCCTTTTGCCTGTAGATCAGGCCAAACATCAAGCATGTTGGGAGGGGCACAATTTAAAGCAACACTACTTGACCAGAAAGCACTTTTCAGCAATATACAATGCAAAATGACAGACAGCAACTCATGGCAAACCAGAAAAGATGGCAAGCAGCTTCCTGCAGCTTCTGACGTTAACAGGGGTTCGCCCTTACCTGCTCACAGTTCTGCACAGAGGCCACTCTGGGCAGAAAATGCAGTGCTGCAGGAAGTGAATCAATTCCACAAATCTTCGGAACTGTCAGTTTATGCATGTAAATTGGTTTTTTACAGTCTCTCAAACCCAAATCCACACCTTACGCATATACTGCTCAGCAACACCCACTGGATTTCCCTCATACCACGGTGGAACACAGATCGTGGACTTCAGAGCTTGTCAAGTTCCTGAAGTTTCTAAAGGGGAAATCGAAGAGCATCTCCCAAAAGGCTGAGCTGAGGATTTGGAGGCCTTGGAGCACCACAAGTGATCTCTTCCTTGAGCTGTACAGGACGGTTGCTAGCACCAGAGCAAATCAACCCTGACAAGGGACACTTGTGGTGGCCTGCACTTCACAGAGGTCAGAGCACTTCTCATTGTTTAGTGTTGCAGAAAACTGAGCCCCTCTCATCTTTAGCTGCTCCCATAATCAGTCCAATCCCTTTAACCTCAGCAACCTTCATCATAAAAGAAAAAGTTATATATGAACCCAAACAGAAAAAAAAAATCGTATTTACAAAGTTTGTACAATATACACATCTGATTTTCTATGGGACACACTGCACCAGAAGAAAGAGGGCCATGGCTCTGAAACAAGTCTACCTATCAAGTGCTATAACTACTGATGAAGACTCATGGAAACCAGTCTTTAGTGTTCTGCTAGAGCACAGGGCTTTTCTTATGGCTCCTGCAAAGGATCACAGGCTACTCTTTCCTTCTGGAGCTATGATGCTGCACCTAATAAGCCCAGATTTTACGTTGGTTTCATTTTAAATACATATATTTACAGTTTGGGTGAACTGCAGATGCATATCAACTCCTCCAATTAAAAAAAAAAAAAAAANGTAGTATTACCAATAACCAATACATCTCACCTCCCAGCCCTGGGCTTGAGTACATGGGAAGGAGGAGAAGGGGAAGAGAGGGGAACTTTGACCTGAAACCAAAAACAGATGTTGATTCCTTGGGCTGTGTCGGAAAGGTGATATTCTGAATGGTCTCATAGCATAAGGCACTTTGCACGAATAAGTAACAAGCTCTTTAGCTTAAAAAACAGATGAGTAACCAGGGAGAAGTTGAAATGCACTCAGTCAATGGTTAAAGAATTTGAAATAGCAGACAAGCTCGTGTTCATCAAGATTCTTCTCTTTTCAGGGTTTCTCTTCTTCCCTTGCTGTCCCTCCCGCCCAAAGAAAACAAAATTTAAAACCAGCAGTTAGTGCAACTAATGTTCAATCAGCACACAGTGCAAACAAGTGGAAAAACAAAAAGACATTCCTCCTTTTATCTTCTTTCTTCCTTGCTGCCAAATTTAAAGAGAAAAAAAGGCCAAGCTCTTTAGTCTTCATAGTTCCGAAATAAAAAGATGAAGAAAAACCCACAAAGAGAAGGGTATCCCCAAAGAAACGATGTGTCACAGATCTGGATCATAGGGCTTCACCTTCTGGCATGTGTTATCAAATCCTAAAAAAAACAAAACAACAACAACACAACAAGAAGAAAAAAAAACAAAAAGAAACCCAAAAAACCAAAACCAACAAAACAAAACAACAACAACAAAAAAACCAAACAACCACAACACCCACAGTTAAATCGGTCCTATACAAAACCAGAACATAAGTGATGACCCACACTAACTGTGCAACAGCTCTCAAAAGGCAAAGGTCATACTGTACAGCTCAATCCCAACCTCAGCTTTGTAGAAAGAGGTGCTGCTAATGCTGTTCTCTACCTATGAAACCTCCTGGTTTCTTGTATTTTAGGAAGTGGCAAACTGCTCTCTGGCATGGTCCCCTTAGAAAGCCACCCAAGAGCCCATTCCACATTCATCACCTGTTTTGTATTCTATTTACGGATAAAAATGGAAAAGGTTCAATCAGCAAAGCAGAAGCTTGGTACGACTATCTAGGGTTATCCTTGGATGATTTCAAAGAAGGAACCATAGGTTCATTTTAATGCTATAAAGCAGTCTGCTTCTACAGCCAATTTTTATTTTTGATCATCTAAAAAGAACTTCAGCAGCTTCACTGGTATTGTCTTTCTAATTCATGACCTGTGAGAAAAGTATACAAAAGAATGATTTTCGGCCCAAACTGCACGGTGATGGATCTTACAACAACATCTTAGCTAAGCTCAGATCAAACATCATCCTGCAGCCATCTAGCCTGACTGCAGTCCAGGGCAAGTCCTGTAAACAGACTTGACTCAGCAAGTCAATTTCCTGAGACAATGATCAGAAAGGGAGCACTTAGATGAGTCTGTTTTTGAAACTACTTAGACGACCTCAAGTGGCAACAAAGATGAATTACAGCTTCACTCCCTACTTAGTTCACTTCCAAGAATTCTACTAACCAAAGGATACAAAAGAGGCAGCACCTTTTGCTTGAACCCGGTCCCTTGTGGCTGGTGAGCTGCTTACTCTCCTGTTGATGCTTTCTGTTCTCACAGCTATGCATTTTATCTCCTCACCTTTTTGAGGACTACTTTCCTCTCTGCCCCCCACCAATTTCTCATTTCAGCTTAGCAATACAGAAAGAATTCATTAGGCTACTAGTACTCCATCCTGGCCTCTCCCAGCCTCATTCCCCACTCCCCCTTTTCCCCATTTTTGGTCTCCTTAGCATATGGTCAGTATTTCAATTAAAACAACTAAAAAATNTCCATGGAATTCCTTGCACTGACATTCTGTTTCAAACCCTTGTTTTCACATTCAGAGCTCTTTCATCACATCAGTTTCCGCCTTCCCCTGAGGTAACACTAACACATGGACGGCATTCCCATCATTCAACACATTGCTATTCTTCAGCAAGGCACTTACATACCTACATGTTTACTGTTTCTCATCTTCTACAGGTTCACTGTGGTATTCTGCCACATACAAGCTCTTGTCGATGTTGCTTGGTATGGGTTTAATTTCAGTTCCCAACTGCTCTTCAATACTTTTCAGGTTGAATCGATCGTCATAGGTGATCAAGTTGATGGCCAGGCCAAGATGACCAAAGCGACCTTGACAAAAAACAAAAACACACACCTGAATTGAACTGAGTTAACATAGGGCCTGACAGAAAAAAAGTCTGCAGACTGTGAAGTTAGTATCACTCTGTGATGATAAAAACAAATCCTGTCACAGGTCTCTACACCTTTCACATCAGTTTTTGGTTAAGGAGTTTCATAGTGCTGTACGAATAAGAAAACTCAATTGGTTCAAAATGCTCTGACCAAAGCTCCAGGATAATTATCAGTGAAAAGTCCTCCGAGAGTTCTTGAACAAGCCTGAACTACAAAGTTCAACTACACTGAGTTCCTTTGTTTACTGCCTCTCTTCAGGGCATATTTTTCTGATTCCCAGTAGAAACATATACCTCAGAACACACACAGAAGAAAGCATAAATCTCTAGGCTTGAAACACTCTAGAAGCTGAGATTTTAGAACAGAATTTTCCCAAACTGCAAACAGGGGGCAATAGCAAGTCTTCTGAGATGAAAGCAAAATATGCCTCTTTTTTTTTCATTAGGTTGTTCAGGCCAGCTTCAAGAGAACGGCCCTTTATTCTGACAGTAAGTGAGGACAGCCATCTGAGATGACACCCAAGAATAGATTTGTCCAAAAAATCAAAGCTACCCAAGGTAATTCTCAGGTACAGCATTAAAAAAACCAAAAGCCAATTCAAGCCTAAAAAGCATCACAGTCATCAGCCAAGTTGCACCTAAACCAGGTTTTTCCTCTCACCTGATCTGCCAATTCGATGGAGATAAGTCTCTGCAAGCTTTGGGAAATCAAAGTTTATCACCACATTCACAGCCTGGATATCAATACCTCGGGTAAACAGATCTGAAAGACAATCCAGATCACAAAGAAAGTTAACGCAAATGAGTTTAAAAGGTGACAGTATTTAAGGTGTAAAGATTAACAGTGATGAACACCGCTTTGTGCTAGTTTCCAGATATAAGCTTTCCCTGTATTAAAGACAGTTTACATACAATCCTGTTACAACTCCCTCTTGCTCCGTGTACATTATAAGCATGAATGTAAGAAGAACAACCAAAACCACCAGATCCATACATCTACACAGAAGAAATAACCACAAAGCTAGTTTTTTCTACAATACACTATTTTGGAGCAGATCTTCTTAGGCATCTCTTCACATAGAATTGTGCATTGCCAGTGTCACAACAGACTTGAGACCTGAACTACATTTCATGACCTCAACTACTTCTATTCGGCTTCTAGTGATTTTTGTTAAGATGGCCCAGACATACGTAACGATAGCAGACACTGCCAGATACTGCCCAAACAGGCCATGCAACAAAGAACTTGGATGACATGCAGGCCAGTCAAAACTACAAAAGTATTTAGAAAAAATGAGCTATAAACACTTAAAAGAATCAGCAAAACTTCCTATGATCATAGTCACACTTCTACATATCAAAGTTTACAACCCGACAACTCAGGGAACCCTCATGTGTGAAAATAAACAGAAAACACTACTGCAGTAAAATGATTTGTTGGCAAGCTGCACCTTCACAAAAGACAAAAATCCACACGCTTAAAGGAATGCTGCACCCTGCTACATGCAGGCTTGAAAAAGACATTTTACCGAAACATCATCTTTTGGTTTATTACAGCTAATTGATCTACGATACCTGGGCCAATGAGCTTTCTATCCATAGAAGCAGGAAAACGTTTAGGAACTCTTACCAGTGCAAACGAGATTGCGGCACAAGCCATTTCGGAAATCATGGAATACACGATTGCGGTGCTCCTGGAAATACATACACATAGACATAAAGAAACAAAAAAACCAAAATCCACAAACCAATCAGCTGGGACTTATAGGTATATTCAGGTAACTAACACTGAACTTATTTCTCCTCCTTCTCATTAGAGAACAGCTAAGTTGAAACAAGATGCCAGTACATATTTTTTAGCACTCCTTACCATATATCCTAAAGAATTTACTCTTAGAGGGTCTCGATCCCACTTTTCGACAAAGACAATTAACTGACTGCATTTTAAAACCTCCTACGGTGGCATCAAAACCATCTCAGAAAAGGACTGTTTAAAGTTACAATTACATGAAATCACATCAAGGAAGTTAAACCGGTATTTTGACCGTTGTCTTTCTCCAGTCCCCCTTGCCAAATTTCACACGTTTTATTCTTTCCCTTAAAAACTGAAGTTGGCAGTAACTTCCTTTTCCAGTATGAAGCATTTTTCACTACCAATTCAGAATTAGGGGTGGGATGAGTCAATTTTCCATGAAGACTCTCCTCTCACAAACACCTCATTTTGGGCCGCACAAAGATTAAGTAATATCACTGTTAAGAGAAATTTAGAGAGGGAATGAACAAGCTGAAGCATTCTGCAAAAACACGGCTGCACTTTGTCAAAAGACCATCTACTGACTGATCAAAAGCATACAAAAAAATCAGACTTAGAGGAACTCACTTCCATACCTCTCTGTTCTCAATAACAATACCATTTGTGTTTCTGCTCAGTTAATTACTGCTCTGCATCTGGCCCAGCAAAGTGGCATTACCTGTCAGTTGCATGAGCAGCAAGCTAGACTAGTTTACATATAAGATATAAAAAAAAAAGTTTCAAAGTACTCCTGTTCTACATGCATCACTTCAGCCTTCTGACATCTTTTATACAGGGTGAAGCTAGAGGAAGTATGAGCTACCATACAATTAAGAGAAACCTCTGCACCAGCAAAGCTGCAATGGCATTTTTCACCAGCTACACCAAGTGAGGCCACAAGTGTCTGGTTACCATACATCAGCCACAGCTTTCATCAAGAGGTTTGAACCAACCCACCTCCTCAACTTCTCAGACTCCCCTGCAGTCACAGTGCGAGATTACCATTTGCAAAGCCACGCAGGGCACTCACTGGGCTACGTATTGGGGTTTTTGGTGACCCATTTTAATTCAGCCCCATTTTCATCCGTGTTAGTTACGCTGTGTGCTCTACCCTGACTCCCCATGCTGCCAAGGCAAGAAAATAGCACCAAGAACTGTGCCTTCTGGCTGCAGTTTGCGCTTACACTGGGACTAATTGATCTGACCTGAAGTACTCAAATACCAACTGGCCACACATATTGAACAGTCTGGAAAGAGGGCTGGGATGGGAGAAGGTTGAGGGTTGGCAGCGGGTATCTAAAACCAAACCTGTAGCAAAGCAACACACGTTTCAGTTTATGAAGAACACGCAAACTTAAAGCAAGCAGGAGACTTAATTCAGCTGTACAATAAAGCCTGGGGTGGTGTGGAATAAGCCATTGTAGACTTCATACTCACCTGCCTCATTTTAGCATGGATGTAGAAGCAGGAATAGCCCAGCTGGGAGATCTTTTTGGCTAGCAATTCAACCCGTTGAGAGGAGTTGCAGAAAATGATCGACTGGTTAATCTGGAGCTGAACGGATAAACAGTGTTCTCAGTAAATGCAGTATTTTACTAACAAAGGATCCCAGACATGTCTAAATCCCTTCCAAAAAGAAAGCACAGCAGGTATGCTGCTGGTAATTCACATCGGACATATTTTTGTATAGGAAGGAAAAAAATTAAGAAAGTTCTATAATACAGAGATGCAGGACGAGAAGCAGGGATTTTTAGCCTTAGATAAATAGCACATTTTGACAAAAGAAAAATTTTCATTAAGCTGCCTTTGAAACATTCAGTCTTATTCTTGGTTCCAAGAGGGAAAAAGCTTCTGGTATGTTCCCGACCCAGCCCTACTCCTTACCCTGGAAAAGAGCGTATTGAGGCAGTGCACTTTCTGACGCTCAGTGACATAGGCATAGTACTGAGTAACTCCCTTCAAGGTCAGCTCCTCCATCAGATTAATCTCATAGGGTTTCTGCAAATGGGAATTCTGAAAAATAAAGATATTGATAAAGTGGGCAGATCTGTGTGCAAAACAATGTAAGCAGTTCCCACTCTACGCCACGTTTAACTTCCTCCAAGGCAAGGATGCGCTACCTAGCCACTCACTCTTCCTGCTGTGCTGAAAAAACACACAGGGTGGGTAAATTTTCACAAAAGGTTACTTACAAATCCAAGGGGACTGAGCAGGCCAAACAGGAGCACCCTCCAGAAGCAAATCTGTACACATGACGTGACTAATACACAAAGTGGAAAACAGCACCTTATAGGCAAAAACTGCACGCGCCTAGCTTCCCATTAATGCAACCGCGCGTCAAAAACCGCTTTCAAAGTTCTGTTCTAGACTTAGGCTGATTTGGATTAAACCTGTGAAGTTTAGACGTATTTAAAAAACCAAGCGCTAACAGCTGTGTACCACTCATTAACACCCTTCCTGCGCAATGTCACCACCATCGCCATACCTACATAGATACATCTCAACTCACCATGAACTTCTGCACACTCAAAGGAAAAGTGGCTGAGTAGAGCAAAATCTGTCTGTTTTTAGGTAGCGTGAGAATAATGTCTTCCATTATTTGAACAAAATCCTGAGACAGCAACTTATCTGCCTGTAACAACAGAAGTAATAAACAGCAAGTTAAAATAATGATGTAAGATTTCAGTCTTTCAGTAGCTCCACATTTGAGGGAAGGAAAAAAAACAATTATCAGGGTTCCTACCAAAGCCATCCAAGAGCTTTCACACAACTGTATTCTCTCTCACTCAGAATACTGTACGCTACTGGATGTTCATAAATCAGTTTTATATACAATTACATGGTAAGCACAGCTGACTCATTATAAACAGAAAACAAATGAAATGCATTCCTTTGTTGCAGAATAGACTGTTACTCTATTCTACAGCATCAGCAAAGACAGGAAAGGCAAATCTTCCTAGGCTGTTGTCTTAAAAGATTTACATGCAAAAAAATCCTACTGTCAAAACAGTTTCTCAAAAATACTGAGAAATGGAGGAGACCTTACAGTGTCTCTAGGCAAGTTTGAATCATTGCTGTGCACCAAAAGGACACTCACTGAGACACATCATTCTTTTAACTTGGTGTTAAAATCCCAGAACATAAGCAACTTGCCTCATCCAATACTATCATCTGGACATGCTCAACTTTTGCTACTCCTTTCTTGATGAGATCGAGAATTCTTCCAGGGGTAGCTATCACCACATGCACTGTAAGGTTGGAAGAGAGGAAAAAAAAAAAAAANAAAAACCCCACAAGGTTACGGTTATTAACAGTGTTTCCTTTCAGCATTCATGGCCATGTTTCATATGAACACTTTGAAAGAATGACAACAGTACAGGAACAGCAAGCAAGACATTGTAGTCTGTTCTGTAACATGCAAACGGTAACAAGAAGAAATTCCATGACCACATTTGACCACATTGTAAAAGCCCCAAAGAAACAGCAACCCTAGTGTAGCAAAAGCGCTCTGACCTGTATCATCAAGTCTCATTATGTCATCTCGCAAATTGGTTCCTCCAGTTGTTGCCATCACTTTGGCACCTCCCATGTGTTTGCTGACTTGGATACAGATTTGACTGACCTGCAGGGCTAGTTCACGGGTGGGAACAATCACCATTGCTAAAAGTTAAAAACATCACTGTGAGTTACTAGTAACACTCTATCTTAAATACACATTCTCAGAGGAGACAGACTTTATGAAGCAAAATAATGAAAAGCACGGTGTAGGAATTCCACTCTGGGTATCCTAGCAAGAGCTAGGATCTGCTTTTGACAAGGCAAATTCTGTGCAAGGATTCTCCAGCCCTTGATGCCCTCTGCACAACAATCCCAGCCAGCATGCTTGCTTATTACTCCACATCCACTTTCCAGGGCAAGATAGAAAAGTGTACAAGCCTTCTTCCATTTAAAGCGTTTGAAAGCAGCTGTGGGACTTTGCAAATTCCACCTCCCCTCCACCATTCCCCATTAGCTTTCTCTGGAAGTACAAGCAGATAACCTACACTGCTCAGCTTCATTAACCAGTTTTAGATTCAAGTCTCTTATGTAGCAACTGACACCATTACCTGGCTGCAGCTAAGCGAGATCCCCCTCAACTGACCTTGTATATTGTCCTTCTTTAAGTCTAGCCGTTCAAGTAAAGGAATGAGGTAGGCTCCACTCTTGCCTGTTCCATTTTTTGCTCTAGCCAAGATATCCCTACCAGATAAAGCAATGGGGATGCTCTCCTCCTGAAATGCAAGGACAGACAGCGCACGAGCAATTAATCGTAAGCCATGCTTCACTGAAGAGACTGACCAAATTTAACTCCCCTCACTAACAGTATCACATGAAATTTGACTGTTTCATGACCATTACTATCATTACTGTCCTGCAACTACAAGCATGATAGACTCACAACAGGAAAAAGTTAAATCCATCAGTAAAGAGTTCCCCAACACATCCCACTTAGAAGTCCTTATCTTGCCTGATCGTAAGAAAGGGATCAGGTACCACAGGTAAACCCATACTAACACATTAGGAAAAAAGTGAAAAATTGGGAAAAAGATAAGTGAAGAGACAATGACAGTCACTAGCAAACTCCTCCTATGAAAGGAGATTTCCACCTACATCTTAACATCAGAACCACCTCAGCCCATGTGATTCCTGCCTCCATATTCCTGTGATATACTTTTCATAAAATCTTCAGCTATCCAAACACAGGCCCCATGTATTTTTAATTTTACTACCTTTTTCAACAACATCTAAAGAAATCTCAGCCTTTTGGAAAGGTGGCATCATGAGAATCTGTTTATAAAGAAAGCAGGCCATAGTTTTCTCATGCCTTAAAGAGACAATGTGGCAGAGCTTCATCAGCGATAAAACTTGAAAGATCAATTAAAAGAGAGTTCAACCATCCTGCCTTAAGTTTACACATGAACAGCTCATAAGAGAACTTACTCAGAAATAAAAGAAAGATGGAGGTACAGAAAAGTAAACTTGCTAAGATATTAATCTCTCTCCCACAATCTCCATTACTCTTCTTCCACAAGACTACAATAGAGCCAGCACTGTGATAAAGCCATAATTATATTTTGAACAACTACAGCCAATGGTAGCCAATGGTAACTCTGTTTTCTGGAAAATTTATAGAACAGACCCATAAGACAGTACTGAACAGAGAATTAACAAATTAACACCTCCAGAATAAAAAGGAAAATCCAAGTTAACTTCTCCAAAGTGTAAGGCAGTCCCATCACTAAGTCACTCACTGAATGACTTAGCTGATTTAGTTGGGGGTAAGAAATTCTTGCCTTTCCCAAGGGACACCAAGTTCTTTCGTTCACAGCTTCAGTTCCCCAATGATGGCACAAGTATTGGACATTTAGGCATAAGAATGTCAGTACATTTACAGAAGTTAAAAGCAGCGTCTAAGTAGTCTGTTTGCAAACAACCTGAATAGGAGATGGTTTTTCCCAGCCCATTTCAAAAATTCCCATCAGCAACTCCCGTTTCAAACAGTAATCTTCAAACTCATTTCCTTTTGTGGAGGTCACGTCCTGAATAATCAAAAAATAAAGCACATCCATAAGATCAGATCATACAACCTGCAGCTGTAGATTGATCTGAAATAGCCTGTACAGGAAGATCACAAATTACCATACTAAGAGTTCCCATTAACCCGTGCAACACTCTACGGCGGCAAAGGAAACATTCGCTTTCTCAGATCCAAACACAGCTCCTGAGTGTATACAGCGACACCTTTGCATCTGCCTTGCACAACACAGATGCTGCCTGCGTCATGCTATAACACTAATAAAGTAAGAAATCCACGGTGAACTCAATTTTTGAGCCTTCCAAGAGAAGCATTGCTCACAAGCAGTTGGGAGAACAAATTAATTCTTCATTTAAAACAGTAGGAGCTGAACTACTTTTTAGCCTTTGCTCAGGACAAGTATTTTACCACTGCAAGCCCTCCCACAAGTTTTATTTAATATTTATTCTTACAATTCAGTCATCCTTACCGAAGTTTTGATTCTCAAATCCTTTGGAGGGAGTTTTAAAGTCTTCTTCCAGTCATCACCAGGTCTATAGCAAAATAAAATGAAAACAGATTTTAAAATAATTAGTATTTTGATTTTGCACTTTATTTTCTTAGATACAGCGATGAACATGTAGTATTTTCACCTCCGCAAAGCTAAAAGCACATACACATATGAGCTCAAGTCTTCTCTGAGCTAAGCGGGATTTAACAGGCAGAAAACTGTAAACAGACAAAATCAGCAGCCTGCCAAACAAATTTGTGAAATCTTTATCCAGTCATGATTCAAGTCCCACTTTTAGGACACTAAATCAAACAGCAGAACAGATTTAAAACTGAGCATTGACTTAATCACGTAACAGAAACTGGCTATAATAAATCCACATGAGAGTATTTCATGACTTATAAGAAAAATTCTCTTGTCTAGGGAACATCCATTCTTAATCTCCAAGGAATGTGAAAAGGTGAAAAAAAACTTCTGGTGAAAAAATTAAGTGACTCCACTTGTTGAGCAAGTGTCATTTGCCCGCAATGAGATTTAGATACCCATCCTCTCTTGAAAGCCACTGTGGAGAGGAGAGCAAGTCCTTCTCTTCACCAGCCCCAGGAAGTTATGTGTGAATTTTGATGAGCTTAATTCACGACACTGGTAAGAGTAACCATGTAATACATTAAAAAAAAGGGGGGAGATGGGGCAAGTTAGGCAGATTTTAAGAACCTGAGTGTTCCATCACACTCTCTGTGAGGACAGCTGACATTTCCTTTGCAAATAATTAACAAAATAAAAGCCAATGCCATTCAGGGGAGGAGGACCCATAGAAGAAAAAAAGAAAAGCAACACATTATCATGCCACCCAAGTATTTTACGTATTTTAGAAATTCCAACCAGCACACTTCCAAAACTAGCTGGATGGGAGCAGGGTATCACAGTGGGACTGTATCCTCTCAGCTCAGGCTTTGATGAATTAAAGCCAGAGCATTACAATGAGGGGATCCGGTGCTACTATTTCAGATCAATGACAAAATATAACTGACTTTAAAGCATTTCCCACCATAAGAAAGAAGTGCAATGAACTGAAAAGCATACACAACTAGACTGAGACCAGGTGGCATTTCCTCCTCGGTCTTAAATGCCAATTCAGCTCCTTCCCACTCCTCTACTTCCTTCTTGCACCACTTGCAACAAGCAAAAACCACAGGATTCTAATGCTCAGTGGGCTGCCTCTGACAGTGGCTCACACACAGAAAAGCACAGCATCAAACTGGATTTTCACAACAATCACTGTTGCAGAGAAGCATGCACACGGAAATACAGCTTTTTCGTAACATACATCACAGGACACTTCTAACCACCCACGTCACCAAACAACAAAAGACGACATTTTCCAAATGGGAACCCAAGAATGCTTTCCCATATGTGACTTTTAAACGTTCCTTCCATGGCAGCCAATACACAAACACTTACTTAATAGTGGTGGTCATACTCTGTGCTTGCTGTTGAGTGCCGTTATTGATTGTGTTGGCATTTTTCAGCTGGTTCATCTGCTGCTGAGTTTGTGTGCCTCCACCTCCTGGGCCCCCGCTGGGTTTTACAGGGCCTCTCAACTGCCCATTCTGACTGGATAGACCCATTATAACAGGGTTCTCTGTTCTGGCCGTGCTCATGCTTTTATCTTTAAAGATGTCTTTTTAGACGTCAAAACTTTGAAAGTCAGTACAGAAACTGTAAAAACAGTTTATTAGACTCTCCAAAATGAAGAGATAAATAAGTCTTGCTCAATATATGAGTCCTTTATTGCAATGCAGGCAAGCACCTGTAAGTCACTCAAAAGTAAAGCAGTAACTTGCTCTGATGCACTGTGGAACAACTTTTTTTTAAAAAAAGCCCTCTATTGAAGTTGAGTTAGATCAGAATTCACTTGCTTCAATCTGAAATAGAAGCAGACAATAACAATTAGTATGTGGATTTTTGGCTACTTAAATCACATCAGTTTACTTTTGTATTTTAAGAAAAATTTCTTCCCAGGCAGTGTGCAACAACAGTACTTGCTTTGTTGTTTCCTCAGCGATAATTTTTAAGACACGCATCAAACTTTTTTTCTGCCTTTCTATAAAGTTTTGCCTAACATCTTCAGCCACCAAAGAGTACCTCCTAAACAAGTCGTACTTTCAGCGACCTTCCACTACCTGCCCCCTCCCCCAAAGTAACCATTAAGTCTATCAATTGCTTTGATGGCGCTTCAATTCCCCCACAAATTCACCCACTTCTGGCATGCAGCCAACCAGCCCCAAAATGCTGAGCGATAATATTATGCGTAGGTTTGTGAGAGGAGGCAAGACTACAATATCAAGCGGACATTCCAGTCAGAACCGACAAAACCCTTACCTTACTGTGATTGCCCTGTTCAGTTTGAAATGGAAATGTAAATTATGTAAACTCGAACCATCCGCTTACCCTCCTCCAACCCAAAACGCTAGCTCAACCAGTTTATCCCCAGTTTTCAACCGGGTATTGATTTAAGGCTATTCAGAACGGTGACCAAACAACACCATTACGCTGAACTGAGAGCAGCTTCCTCTTTGAGTCGAAGTGACTGCGTTTGAACTGAGGCAGTAACCCTGCTGGTTATCCAGCTTCCTGCTTGTGACCTTACCTTCCTGATGTCAGCGACAACTTATGTTGTGCTCAGGAGATAACATTTCATACATACGACTTAATGTTGACTCTGTATGTAACAGAAAGGTTGCAAAACTGTGGAAAGACAATACAAAGTCTGCCCCTTACATAAAGCAAGCATGGACCAGAGCTAAAGACTCCCTACCATGATACCAGGGAGACAAAACGTCCCTACTCCACAATCTTTTGGAACAAAAAGTGGGCTTGCCTGTGCTCTCTCGCCATAAAGCATCTGCATCTTGGGAAAACACAAAGGAAAAAACAGCAGACTACTGCTTCCTGACCTCAGCATTCACAACAGAATGCATGCTTTCACAGTGAATAAAAAGGCACACCGAAGAGCATTTCAAGAGAGTGGAAAAGGAAATCAGACTTCCCAGCTGTTCTTAAGTGTGTCAATTCTGGCTTCACAGCAAAATTTTAAGGTTAGCGATACTAGGATTTTCTGCTAGTTAAGTTTCAAGGCATCTTCGAAGACATATTTCTCCTGGCCATTAACTTCGTAAAACCAGACGAGTCACAAAGGTAACCAGAGACGCCAATGAGACCCGAATACCAAGGCCGAGAAGTTCACCACGAGCGTAGCAAATGAAACCTCTCGGTCGCTTAGGCCCTTACGCTCGTAACTATCCTTTAGAAGAACAGAGGTTAAAAATAACGCACAGCCTCACGGAACCCAACAAATCTCCCCGTTCCGATAAAAGAGACGCCACCATTTCGCAAACTGACGGACGGAAGAAAAAAAGGCCTCCGTCGCATATCTGTGCTTTCCGGCCGCAAGCGGCCGGGCGGTCGGGGCAGTAGCTCGGGCCTTTCCCTTCCCCTCGGCTGGGCCCGGCACAAAGGCAGCCCTCGAGGTGCTCAATGTGCCTGGTGAGCCCGGGCCGCACTGCGGAGCCCCGCGGCCGAGCGGTGGGCCCGGCGCCGCCC